>CAUYRB010070915.1:0-57935 GCA_963574695.1 Propithecus perrieri
ATTAATTTCTTTCTATTTTTAGTAGAGAGACGGGGGTCTCGCTCTTGCTCAGGCTGGTCTCGAACTCCTGAGCTCAAGCAATCCTCCCGCCTCGGCCTCCCAGAGAGCTAGGATTACAGGCGTGAGCCACCGCGCCCGGCCACATTCATAAGATTTTAAAGTATAGTCTAAGTTAGGTCTTTCAGTTGGGGAAAGGGATTTGGCTATGAGTGGATAAGGATCATGATACAATGGTTTAAGATTTTTAGACCCAGCAGTCCACCAATGAACTTTCCAGGACTTTCCTGATGGTTCTTTCAGGAAGTTATTGGAATGTAAGATAAGTTTATTTGCAACTTTTATCTTTCTGAGAAAGAGATCCCTGGAATAATAAAATTATGCTGATGAAGGCAGTGGAAATAAAGTCATGTTAATGTAGATAGTAAGTTGTGTGAGTATGATCTCAGTTTTCATTATAAAGCAGACAATAAATAGAGACTAAGAAAGGGAATTAAAAGATATTTACACATTTGATTATTAATAGTGGATACTGAACAATTAATTTCCATTTATTATAATATTTTGTTGTAGGCCGGGAGTGGTGGCTCACGCCTATAATGCTAGGACTCTGGGAGGCCAAGGCGGGAGGATCGCTTGAGGTCAGGAGATCAAGACCAGCCTGAGCAAGAGTGAGACCCCGTCGATACTAAAAATAGAAAGAAATTAGCTGGACAACTAAAAATATATATATAGAAAAAATTAGCCAGGCTTGGTGGCGCATTCCTGTAGTCCCAGCTACTCGGGAGGCTGAGGCAGTAGGATTGCTTGAGCCCAGGAGTTTGAGGTTGCTGTGAGCTGGGATGACGCCACGGCACTTTAGTCTGGGCAACAAGAGTGAGACTCTGTCTCAAAAAAACATATTTTTGTTGTAATCTAACCTAAGCCAATTTGGCATTCGTAAGAGTTCGGTTTGACTATTTAGAAGTTGAGGACCATAGGTCTTCAAATGTGCAACCTTGCTACTGCATGGTATGTTATAATGAAGGGCGGTCTTAGACTGAATTATCCCACATGTACAAACATTTATTAGCAAGCAGGCAAAAGAAAGCCTTACAATCTTTTGCAATAAGCTCGGAAAAGTCCCTGCTCCATCTTTCTGAACACTTTAACAAGCATCTTGCATGACAGTTTCACTCCAAAGCAAATGTTGTCACAATAAACCCACCTTATCTACTTGGGTCAATGAACAAAAACCTTTATTATTAACATGGGGGTGGGAGGTGGGGGGAAGGGGCATTATGGAAATGAAAGGAGTTCCGGATGTGAAGGACAAAATGCATTGGACAATTAAAGAGATTATTTTATTCAAGCTACTGCAATAGGGAGAATGTTCATTAATGAGGAACTTCTCAAAGAGAAGAAAGGGAGCCTGGAGTTGTATAGAGGCTGGTAAACAAAGGAGTCATCCAGGAGACATATGAGAGCAGAGTAGTCCTTTGAGGATAGCCAGGATATAAAGGGGTGGGGCGAATTCTTAACTATTGCTGCCTTCCAGGAGCATGGGGCTCAGATAAAGTTCAGCATTGTTATGGGTACTCCTTAGAAGGTGTTAGGCTGCTGGGCTCACTAAGTTCTTACACCCCTTTTTGTGCAAGGGTGGAGCTGCCTATAAGAATATTTCTAGCCAACATGTATTTTTTGATAATCACTGATTAGAACCAGTTGTGTTGAAAAGAATATTTTAGATAGGATGGCAAGGGGAGGCCTTTCTGAGGAGGTCATTTTGGAACAGAGATCTGAATTCATTATATGATCAAGGATGCAAAGGAGAAGTGTATTCCAGACAGAAAAACAAAGTGTCAAGACCATGAGGCAAAAATGATCATGTGGGAATAAATGAGACCACCCAAATGAGAACAAGCAGAGGCTATTTATTCAGAGCTTGTTATAGCAAGGGTGTCAGCAGCTACCATTACTTACATTTGGCAGAGACTCCAAGGCAGAGGAGTGGAGAAGCTTTATCATGGAAAAAAGAGATGGTTTCAGGTATGACCTGATTAGCGGCTGTTGGTATGGAGAAGCTGTAGGCAGGCTAACTAGAATCAGGGGAGCCTATGCGATTAGTTAGGGGTGCTTAATTGGCTTTCTCTGGTTGGTCCTATGTTGGAAGTGGGAGCAAAAATTAGGAAAGCTATCAGTTATTAAGTAATCCTGGCTATTTTGAGTAGATTGTTAGAGGGATTGTTATTTGACTTCCTGGATTAGATGCGAGAGATAGTAGTCTGACTTCCTGCAAATCTGACCTGTACATAGTAAATTGGCTTTCTAGACTGGTTTCTGCAGATTGAGGGGCAGAGTTCTATTTTTTTTTTTTTTTTGAGACAGAGTCTCACTCTGTTGCCCAAGTTAGAGTGCCGTGGCATCAGCCTAGCTCACAGCAACCTCAAACTCCTGGGCTCAAGCGATCCTACTGTCTCAGCCTCCCGAGTAGCTGGGACTACAGGCAGGCACCACCATGCCCGGCTAATTTTTTCTGTATATTTTTTTTTAGTTGTCCAGCTAATTTCTTTCTATTTTTTTAGTAGAGATGGGATCTGCTCTTGCTCAGGCTGGTCTCAAACTCCTGAGCTCAAATGATCCATCCGCCTCAGCCCCCCAGAGTGCTAGGATTACAGGCGCAACAGAGTTCTATTTTTAAATATGGTCTGCCCATTGTATGTATATTCAGTCTCTCAAATATGATGTGTTTGGAGAACAGCAGGAAGGTTAGTGTGGCTGGAGTGGAGAAAGTGTTAGATGAGGTTAGAGAGATTGGTAGAGAGTAGATCTGTGTCTTAGCCTGTTTCGTGTTGCTATGAAGGAAGTATCTGAGGCTGGGTAATTTATAAAGCAAAGAGTTTTATTTGGCTTACGTTTCTGTAGACTGTACAAGAAGCGTGGTGCCAGCATCTGCTACTTGGAAGAGCTTCAGGGAGCTTCCAATCAAGGTGGAAGGTGAAGGAGGAATAGGTGTGTCACATGGCAAGAGAAGAAGCAAGAGAGAGGAGGTGGTGCCAGGCTCCTTTAAACAACCAGCTCTTGCATAAACTAATAGAGCAAGAACTCAGTCATCACCAGAAGGAGGGCATCAAGCCATTCATGAGGCATCTGTCCCCATGACCCTAATACCTCCCTCCAGGCCCCACCTCCAACATTGGAGATCAAATATGAACATGAGATTTTTGAGGGGACAAATATCCAAACCTCATCAGTCTGGTAGGGCCTTGAAATTTTATTCCATTGTGATAGAAACCCTTTGGAATATTCTCAGCAAGGGAGTGTTGTGAGCTGATTTAGTTTTAAAAGGTTACTTTTGTTGTTATATGGATTATAGAGACTATAGAGAGATAAGAGCAAAAGGAGAGAGGCCACTAAGGAGGCTATTGACTTTCATCTATTGGTGAGAGATAATAGTAGTCTGAACCAGGATGGTAGCTGTGGAAGTGGTAAGAAGTGGTGGGTTGTTTGGACATGTTTGGAGAGCAGAGCCAACAGGATTTGTTGATGGGTTGGATGTGGATGAGAAAGAGTAGTCGAGAATATGTCCAATGTTTTTGACCTGAACGAATGGTGCCATTACAGAGATGAAGAAAACCTTTGGGAATGCCTTTGTGCTCTTTCATTAAATCATGTCTCATATCCAGTTTACATATGCTACTTGAGGGAGGAATGGAGCCTAGTCAAGTTTTCCTTCCACTGTGCTTATTAGAGGATTATATACAAGGATAGACTTAAGTGAATATTGCTGACTGACTCTAATAAACAAATTGAAAAAAAATTTAAAGATTTTGATGATAGGCCACTATGCAGAGTTTCTAATTGGGGTGCCTCTATTCTCTCGCTTTCCTCACTCTTTTGGTACTTCAGTGAAATAAATGCAGAATACTTAGCAAATCTACATTTTCCTTTAAGGGGTAAATTCACATACTTATTGATGTAGTCATTCTAGGCAAAGTGGCCAAATGTTATAACTGGGTATGAAAGAATAAAAATCAAGAGTTTGAAAAAAGCCAAAAAAACACTTTGCACATTTTTCTCCTGGAGAAAAGGAAACAGATCAATACTCACTAGAAAATTATAGCTGAATTGTAGATTAGATACTAATCTGTTGGTTGCAGTCTCATTTTAAACCATTTGTTAAGTGCCCAGGTAAGGAAGATTTTCTGCTGTGATTTAGATCTGGATTTTTTGCTTCTTATAAATTTGTAAATGCAACATAAAGACCTTTTCTCGTGTTATTCTATCCTGATACTCCTATTAATCATAGTGTTATATAGAAATACAAGGGAACAGTAATGCTTGGTTAGTAATGGAATTTACATACGAAAAGCAAGTGATGCATATTTAATTGCCCCTGTTTTAGAGTCTCATCATTATCACATTAGTCATTACTGTGTAACTACCTTATTTTGATTGATTATATACATGACTTTAATATAAATGAGCAGAGCTGTCATGAAAAATTTTCCTTCCATTAAATTATTATGAAATAGCTATCAGAATATTTAAATTTTGCTTTTAAAAATTTTCATATGGCTCTTTCTTTCCCTAATTACCATATGTATTTGAATGTAAGCAAGAGGTTTTCTTTATTATCTACATTTTCATTTCTACTTTCAAAATTATGCTACAATATTGAAATTGTGCCATCACCACTATTTTCATAACACCTTACTATGATAGCAATAGCACATACACAATTTAATAAATGATCAAGTAAAATGACAAACCCTGGTGAAAAGCAAATGGAGTAATTCAAACCTGAATTTCTACTAGCAAATGAAAATGATTATAAAGTAGTACTAGGAGCAAATTTGTTGTATTCAAAAGTTATTATGATTATGTTTCTTTTCCACATGTAAAATAAAATCCCACAAACTTAGGTTCTACTAAATCATAAATTTTCAGAATGCAACATTTGAAGAATAGTAAGGAAAAGGTTTGGTAAGTAAATGGATACATAAAGAACAGTGTTAGTATCATATTTAGGTCATATAAGTGAACAATTTGTTTACTAAAAGCAACCTCCCAGTAATGACAACTAAAATCTTCACAGTATCTCTAAGTCTTTCACATATTTTTGGTCCCAGTTGGGGGTCACCAGGATTAACATCTAGTTGGAACTGAGTAGGTGGGCCAGGTCATGGAATTAGACCTTCCCACTGAGCAAATCCAGCTGTAAGCATCAGCTACAGTGCAGTGTCACTGAATGTCTATTCTGTGCCTGGGTTTATGCTAGTTACTGAGGATGTAGAGATGAATGTCTTCCCTCAAGGTGTTCACATATATGCAGATAAATGGATTGCAATGCAGTGATTAAATGCAAGAATATAAACTATCATAATCACTGAGATCATGCAGAGGAAATAGTAATTAATTGTGTTTTAGGGGGAGGGATCAAGGAAAGTGACAGACCTGGATAATGGGGATAGATAAAGCTGTTTTAAAGGGTAGATGGTAGGATGCTGAGGGTACAGAGGGAGAGGAGGCTTTCCAGGAAGAGGGAACAGAATGTGATCTAGTTGAAGTGTATTGGAAAGAGAAAGGAGTGGGGTCTGAGGATTGAGTAGAGCAAGCAAGGTTACGTAAAGTTTTATACATCATGCTAAAATTTTTGAACTGATATCTGATCATCCTACAGTGACACCTATGAGTGAACTTGAGCTTTTCAGTGCCTCATTCTTAAATATGAACATTCAGTCGAAGATTACCAGACATGAGGAAAACTTCCAACATCAGAGCTGCACATATTTCAAGTACATAATTTGGTAAAAAATATATATATATATAATATATATATTTACATACATAATATATATAAATGGAACCATCCACATAATCAAGATAGTGAACATATTACCCCCCAAAGTTTTCTTGGGCCCTCTCTTCTGTGTCTTGCCAAGCAAACAAGGATCTGTTTTCTGTCACTAAAGATTTGCAATTTTCTGCAGTTTTATAGGGTCAGTCTTTTTTTTTTTTTTTTTTGAGATGGAGTCTCACTCTCTTGCCCGAGCCAGAGTGCCGTGGTGTCAGCCTAGCTCACAGCAACCTCCAACTCCTGGGCTCGAGCGATCCTCCTGCCTCAGCCTCCCAAGTAGCTGGGACTACAGGCATGTGCCACCATGCCTGGCTAATTTATATATATATATATATATATATATATTTTTTTTTTTAGTTGTTTGGCTAATTTCTTTCTATTTTTAGTAGAGACAGGGTCTCGCTCTTGCTCAGGCTGGTCTTGAACTCCTGAGCTCAAACAATCAGCCCACCTCGGCCTCCCAGAGTGCTAGGATTACAGGCGTGAGCCACCGCGCCCGGCAGGGTCAGTCTTTTTTTTTAATAGACTTTGTTCAGAGCAGTTTTAAGTTCACAGCAAAATCGAGAGGAAGGTACAGAGATTTCTCATATACTGTCTGCTACTCTCACATGCATAGCCTCCCCAGTTATCAATACTCCCCACCAGAGTGATATATTTGTTACAACTGATGAACCTACATTGACATATCATTATCACTCCAAAACTATAGTTTACATTAGAGTTTACTCTTCGCATTGTACATTGTATGGATTTGGACAACTATATAATGACATGTATTCACCAATACAGTATCATAAAGAGGAGTTTCACTGCCCTAAATGGCCTCTGTGCTCCACCATTTTATCCCACCCACTGGAAATTAAATAAAAAATTAAAACAAAATGGAAATAAAATGCTCAAAAACAGTAACATAGAAGATGAGAGTAAAGAAATTGGACTCAAAGATTTCTATTGTGCATTCCTTATATCACAAGAGGAGACTAGACATATTGATGAACTTTATCCTTTACATTGAGTATCATAAAATGTCTTACTATTTTAAGATAATTCTGTAATATAATAGAAATAGAATACCTAATTTTCATATAAGTAGAGAGAATAAAAGGAAATTAAAAACTCAAGCAACTGAATGAAATGTAGATAAAAAGAAAAGAGCAAAGAACAAACAAGAAAAATAACAAAATAATAGTGATAAATCCAATTAAATTAGTAATCTCAGGAAATATAAATGGGCCAATTAAAACAGACATTTTGAAATAAAATAAGAAAGCTAAATTTGACTGATATTTTGCTTATAAGATACATATCTAAATATAAATATACATATTTTCAGTAAAAGGATGGAAAAAATATACACCTGGCAAACACTAACCAAAAGAAAGCTGATGTAGCTCTATTAATACCAGACAAAATATTCATCCAGGAAAATGGATAAAATAATTGTGGTATACTTATACAATGGAGTAACACAGTGAAAATTAATAATAAATACCACAAACTTAATGAGCATCATCATAAGAAGTTGTAGTAGGATATGTACATTATGATATATTTATATTATTTAAAAACATGCATTGAAATACATTATTACATATCACTTTTGGATATATATATATGTAGTGAAACAAATTAAATTATACCTTGTAATGATAAACACCAAGTTCTGAATAGTAGTGTTGAATGTTGGCTTTTCCAATATTATCAACACAATATGTTGAGTGTGTTTGCTTATCATAGTAAGAGAGAATACCAACTCCCCAAAGCTTTGGTAGTATCTCAGAGGAAGAAAGACAAGGTCAGAATTTATTAAGAATTGGCAGTTTGTTTATGAGTAGGTCTTTCAATGTGGAGACTTGATTAGGATTGAGTAAAGATCATGATACAACAGTCCAGAATTAGTGGAAACAGCAAGGGGAGGATTTTGAGGAAGGATATTCAAAGAGTTTTAAGGTACAACCTGTCTGTTGACACTTTCCGTTGAAAAGCTGATTACTCTTTTGGGAAGTTCCTATAATGAACGATCAAGCCATCTTCTTGCACAGGTCTCCTGGAAGACTCATGTCATTATAGACAGTAAAGGTATATGGCGGCAGGGGAGGGTACATAATTTCAGTCCTCAGTGCCCAAGCTGAGAGTGGGGGTAGATAGCTTTAGTTCAAAATGCTTAACTCTAGGACAGAGGAATAGGATCATGGAGGCTTCAACTCTGCCTATGATGTTTTACTTCTCTTAAAAAAATCTGAAGTTAATATGGAAAAATGTTAAGACTTTCCAAAGTGTGGTAATGGGTTCACAGGTAAAATGGCTTTTTGTTTTCTAATAGTTTTTTTCCACTTTTCTATAGGTTTAAAATATTTCATAAGTTTAAAAAAAATGCTTTTGTTTCATAAACAATGACCAATTCTTTGTCTCTTTTTTAAAGACGTTGTGTTGATTCAGCTTCACAGATGGTCTAGTGTTACAGTACAATTGTGGTAACTGATGTCTCTTTACATCCTAGTCATAACTTCCAGGCTATCTAGCTCTACCTTGGTCAACTACATAGGAGATGGTCACTTAGAGCATAGTGACCTGGCCATTTCCATGTCTTGTGAACCAAAATTTTACAAACCATCTCTCACTTTGTAGTGATTTCAATTTGTGCTGATTTTTTGCTATTGAGAGGGCCATCTTTTACTTGGATTAGGGAGTTTCTTTCTCTAGTGTTTAATGTATGGAAATATATATATGTATATATACATCCTATTTATGGAGATATAGCTACATACAAATATATGTGTGTGTGTGTTATGTATGGATATATAGACATATACATGCTGTGTGTGTATATATATATATATGCACACATATTTATATACATTCATATTTACACACATAGATAAACATACAAAATCTTAGAAGTCCCAGGTTATCTGATTTAATTTTGTAGCAAATATAAAAATCACTTCTATAGCATGATAGGCATTATGGTAGTATATGGTAGTATATGGGTTCTGGAATCAGTTGACTATGGGTGAGAGTCTCAGTTCTGTATCACTTATTAGCTGTGTGACCTGGGGCAAGTTATTTAACATTTCTAAACCTCAATATCTCATAGATAAAATAGGGATAACAACAATACCTACTTTGCAGGCTTTTGTTAAGTGTGCATGTAGAATATTAAGCCTAGAGCTTGACACATAATAAATCTCCAAAGTATGTTAGCCATTATTATTATTATCATTATCTTTGATAGATGTGGCCATCAGCCTCTACTTTAACTGTTTCAATAATATTCTACTTTGCAAGAAAGTTCGACTACACTGAGCCAAAATTCTTTACCTATAAACTCTATTTCGTTTAAATTCTGTATGTTGGTCCTAGTTCTGTCCTTTGAAACTATATAGGTTAAGTATCTACTGCTTTATAGTGGAAAATTTTCAAAGGTTTGATGTCAATGTCTCTTATTCTCCAGAACATTCTCTACCCACAAATCTGAACTCTAGAGTATAAACAATGTTAGAATTAGCTAGCAGATTTCAGCATCACCTGCAAATGAATATATTAGATTGTTGAACAAATATTAGACATTCTGGTAGTTTAAAATGTTAAATTTTGAAGGGTTTGGTTTAGACATGTAATTAGCCAGTCTCCAGGCATCTAATGAGTTTAGAATGTAAGGTTGGGAGTAAAGGAAAGTCTTGTATTTCTTTTATTTACTTTTGGATTCAAGTTCCTGCTTTTACTAAATTCACTATTTTTGCTCTATGTTTTGTCTTCTGTGTGTGTGGTTTCTTTTCTGCACTATGTTATCACTCAAGATACCATCACAGTCCCTTTACTTACTAAAAGTACTGCTATCTCCAGGCAATGTGGGTTGCAGACTTTAATGAAGTTTAGGGCATGGAGGAGGATTATATTTTAGGACATCACAGCAAAAGTCTCAAAATTAAACATTCACCATTGCTGTTCTTCTGAGGGAAGAATCTTCACTGGTTACTCTTCTGCTTGGTCTCCAGCCTCCTGACATGTCGCGAGGCTCTTTCTACTTTGTATTCTTCATGTCTCACCTCTGGTTCATGCCCAACAACCCTTCAAATAAATCTCTGTTCATTTCTTTTGTCATAGTTCATCCTTCATTGTTTTGCTTCTAGCCCAACCCAGATATACTCTGAGGATTATCTTTCCATAATTAAATTAGCCTATAATAGTGTTTTGCCAGATAAAGACCAGTTTTCCTAAGACAAATTCTGCCCCTAGCTCTTAAACTAACATTTTACATATCCATGCTACACAGATGTGATATAAGGAAATATATCTATGTCCATGATGAAAGATACGTAGCATGCATGCCTCCATTATCTTTTCTACCACAAAAGACATCATTAATCAATCACTCCATGCTTTACCAAAATATCTCAAAATCTTTCTCCTCCATGGTTGTAGCTCCCACCAGAGAGCCCTTTCTGTTGAGGGCCCAGATTTCAACAAGTAGCCCCTTCTATGATCTCATCTCCCTCCAGGCAGGCCCCTCCATGATTCTAGGGACCAAAGAGGGGCCCAGCTTCCGGTCTCTGGTAGTATGACCTCCTTTCATTGTTTCTTAAACCCTGGGGTTAGTAGTAGCTTTCTTTCTGCTTTTGCTAATCTCTAGGTTGCTTTATTATCCCCCATTTGTCTTCTATCACACGCATTATGAATTCCTTGTATTAAATTCCTTCTATTTGAAATAGCTTGAGTAGTCTTGACTTTTTCCTGATTGACTTCTGAATGACACACCTCCTTTGAAAATCTATAGTATGTTTTACTATAGATTTTTATGGTAAAATCATATAAAGTAAACCTCAAGTCTGATTTTTAAGCCATCCCAACATGCCTATTTACTTCTGTGCTGGATATTTCCTGTTCTGTCCCCCATACCCATTCATGAACTTTCTCCACCCTCCTCTTTGCTCTCGGGCGTTGACCTCTACAAACTGCATCACACTGGATTGCTTGCCCTCTGGCTTCTAAGTGGGTTCAGTCTGCACTAGCAGAATGGAAGGTGGAGGAGAAAATGTTTGGGATATTTATTCTTCCAGCTCCCTACTGGTTTTGTTTCTCTACCTAAGACTACCTATTGTCAATTTCTTTCTCATGGCTACACGATATGCCAAATTCCAATTATAGCTTCCTCTCCTTCCCCTTTCAAGCCTAGGAGTAGTAATAGCTTCCAGCTGCTGCTAGTCCTGGGGTGTTTTGTCATCTCTTAGTAGCCCCTTAATCCTGCCCACTCCTTTGTAAATGGTTCCTCCAGTAAAGTTTCTTTACCCACCCTTTTTGAGAATGCCATCTGTTTTCTGCCAGAACCATGATCAATACAACCATATACCTGTGTTTGACAACTCACCCTTGTTCACTGCAACCTCTCAGGACCCTCTTTCCTGATGTGTACCTACACTGCTCCATTGGTTTCTGGCTTCCAATCATTGGCTCTGTTTCCCTCTTATTTATGGTCCTGCTCCTAACTTTTGTACTTAATGTTTGTATTTTGTCTCCCCACCTTGGAGTCTTACTTCTTCCCCAAGGACTTTGGCCCTGACCTACTCTTCTACTTCTTGTACTCCCAAGTATCTCTGGGCAATTTGCCTTAGTTTGAGAACCCTTAAAACTAATCTTCTTTCTCAACGCTGCTTGACAAGTGACTAAGCCTCCAAAAAACAGGGGAGGAGAATATTTGGGAATATTCAATGTACATTATTGTCATTCCTTCCTCAGTCTACTCTATAACCCCTCCCTGGGAAATCTCATCCATTAATACCTCTTAAATTTATGTCTTCAGCCTAAACCTCTCTTCTGAGTTCAGATCCTTATATTTAACCACCTACTTAACATCTGCACTTGGATATCTCAAAGATATTTCAAACTAAATATGACCCAAACTGAATTCATCTCTCCCTTGACCTGATTTTCCTCCATTGCTCTCTATTTCAGTGAATAGAGTCACCAGACCCTTGTTCAAATCAGGAACCTGTAAATCATTCTAGACTCTTCCTTCTTACCTACCCCACTTAGCCAGTTCATACCAAGTAATCCTGATTTTGTCTCCTAAATCTATCTCAAGGCTATCAACTTCTCTTTTTCCCTACCCACTACCACTTGCTGAGTGATAAGTCTAAGACATTATCATCTTTCTTCTGAATCACTGCCATAGCCCTTCAACTGATCCCCCTGCATCCTCTCTTGCCCCTCTTCAATCCACCCTTTATACTGCTGCCAGAGTTCTCTTCTCTATGCTTATAATAAAGTTAAAAATCTATAGCACTGCCCACAAGGTCCTGCATGTTCTGGTCCCTGTCAACATTTCCATCCTTCTGGAGACTTATCCCCCTTATTCACTGTGCTTCTTCAAATGTGTCAAGTTTATTTGACTCCAGAACCTTTATACATGCTGTTCTCTCTTTGAAATGTTGGCCTTACTCTCTCCTTTTACTCATTCACTAGATTTTAGCCTAGATATTATTTTCTTAGTAAAGTCTTCCCTGCCACTCTAGGCCAGGCTACACGGCATCCACTCCACTTTACATGTACCCAAGCGCCCTATACTTCTCCTTTATAACACAATATTCTTGTGATTATCTGGTTGGTGTTGTCCATCCTAGTAGGCTATAACCTACACCAGGGTGTAGACTGTGTGCTGAATAAATGTTTACTGAATGAATGAATGAGTGAATTTCAGTATTTATAATCTTTGCCAGATTGTAAACTTTTTGATTGCAAATGTTAGATGCCTGCAGAAACTGGCCCAATATGTTGTGTAACTTGTCTCTTTTATTATTGTATGATTTAATCAATAAATAGTTGATAAGAAAATGAATTGGAATACCTAGAATTGCTCAAGTTATTCTTCGAAATCTCCCCACCTATATTTATTATGTGCATTTCGTTTTCCTATTCTACGTATGTTTCATGTTTTTGTCTCTTTTTTTCTACAACAATTCAATCTTTGTGGCTAGAGGAAGCTTCTCTAGTCAGTAATTACCTTCTTTCCCTTTCAGTGCCATAGCTTTTATTATAGAGTACAAATAGAATTGCTGTGAATACTCAAAACTTTATACAATTTTAAAGAAGAGCACTATTGCTAAGAGTAGGTGTTGTCATTTCTGGAGTAGGGGGAGGAAATAGATAACAATTATACATATGAAGAACCAGCATTGACTGTGAACATTAAATGCAACTATCAGAGGACTGGGATTTGCACCGTGGGTGAAAATCCATCCATATTTCCGCCTATTCCCTTCATCAATACAAATTAAAACTGCAGGGTGTGCCTTTGTGCAAACTTTCCCGCAGCCTTTTAATGTGTCTTGCTGCAGCTACAAAATTATTTGGACAGATGGCAGAATTGTGCTTATTTGTTTTGAATTATTGGATGCAGAGAGTTAATCACCTACAGAGCTCAATTATTTGCAGAACTTGGAGTGTTATAGAATGGATAGCTTTGAAATATCTGTTCAGTGCTCTGAAAACAAAGTATAGTGGAATGAATACTAAACTAGGAGTCCAAAGACTTGCAGTGTAATGTTGACTCTGCCTCTGTGTAACTGTGAATGCCTCATGAATCTTTCTGTACCTGTGTCCTCTTTTGTCAAACAGGCTTCATAAGGCTCCACTCACTGCTCACAGAGTTTCTGTGAGGACCAAATGAAGAACATACAAAATGGAAGCTACATCTCAAAAATATATGCTAAGATGGGGGATTTGGGAGGCTATTGCTACTTTAGAAGTCTTATCTCATTCTCCCTTCACATCACACTCATTGACAGTTGGGAGTCATTCATTTTTCACATCTTACTATAAGACAAACAAACGCACCAGTTTGCAAGTAGGGAGAGAATAAAAACTGGGAAATTAGGGAATAAGGAAAAATAATGAGACCTCAAAATTATAAGTTTCACAAATGTGCAATTGTCACAATTTATATTGGGATGAAGAGATTAATGTCATTCTCTTTACATTCTTCAGATAATAGATATGTGTTATCAGCAAACCAAATAGTTACCATTTATTGTTCAGAGCTCAAAAATTACATGCTAAATATTAATGCAAATATATTTCTGTTTTTATACATTATAAACCTATTTTAAATATTAATGACTTCAAACAAAAGAAACCCACACTTTTTCTACATTAGACTTCATTTTGTTAAAAAAGTTCTTCTTTTGTACAAATGCAGGTGGCTAAAATGTGTTACTAAATATAACCATTTAAATGCATGGTTTAAATGGACCCCTTGTACCTACTTAGTAAGTACAGTGGGATCTGCAGCAGTCAAACTCAGTTATGAGTCCAAAGCTTCAGATTTGGCATGGATGGAAAGGTTAGGCTGGATGAATCCATCTTTACTTGATTAACCTTAATATTTCCTGCCTAATACATAATACATAAGCCTTTTACAATATACCTTGTTTTATACAACCCATGATTCTGAAGTGTATACAAAGCACATTTTCTGAAATTAAATGATTTTTTAAACATATTAAAAACATATTTAAACATATATTCATTTTAAACATTTACTATTTAAAGAATTCATGTGGTGAGTCTATACATTAGGTTGAATTATTCGAAATTGCTGATATTTGAGCATTTTTGGCCCAGAAAAATGGCAATTTCATATGGTTCAACAAAACAAAAAGTGAAATGTTCTCTTCATCCTAAACAGAGTACACCTATATGTAAATAACCTACCCGTTTATATATCAGCTAACGTGCAATTTTTGGGGGGTGGGCTGGGGGAGGGAATTGCTAAGTCAGCATTTTGGATAGAAGGATAAATTTAAATTATGCCCACTGGTTACTCTAGTTGCTTCCTTGAGCAGCAATATATGTTAATGAATACATTGGGGGATATACATTAATATAAGTGGAAAACTTATTTTCTTTACAGTAAGTTTGCTATAATGAGAACATTCGGTTTATTTTTCTAAAGATTAAATACCATGTGAGGCATCATAATGACATATCTACTTCCATTTATGTTATCACTGGAAACTGTGGGGGGTTACACTGCTGTTTTAGTGTAATCTGTGCTATGTGCTTCCGTTAATGCTCAGTGAAGATCTGGATCCCCTGGGGTAGCTGTGATGAAAGAGGGTGGTTGTTTTCCAGGTGAGTAACCTAATCATAAATTAGAATTCTTCATCCGAGTCAGTCCTTAAAAAGCAGTTTTAATCTCCTGAAATTTGGGTTGGAGAGGTCAGATGGGCAGGGAATAGATGTGCAGTCTGTGTCTTCATTAGATTCAGCAACAAGGTACTGGGCATCTTGCTATTCACTGCTGTTGAAAGCGTAATCAGTTGCTTCATTTATCCAGCCATTGACTTCTCAACTATAAAGTGCATTTGAATACTGTGGGCACAAAAGGGAGAGCCTAGCATGAAGGCAGATGTGTGGCTTTAAGAAGTTTTGGGGTGTATTGCCAGCCTTTGATGAAGTCCATGTATGGCTGCCAAGAGCTCAAATTTTAAAGGGTCCATGGAATCTGGGTATTGAGTAAACGTACAACTTAAACCACCAAGCTGTAATAATATGAGTCACTTTGGGTTTTGGAAAATATAAAGCCAAAAGGGAACCCTATCCAAGACTTAGCCTACCTGCTAATTTGTTCTGAATGGTCTAGAATGCAGCTGCCATCTCTGACAGAGCACGGTGGTAACAGGTGTGGCAGAATCAGCCTTGCTGCTAAGTTTAGCTCCGCATGTGGGGATTTCACACTTTGCAGCCCCTTGGAGAGTGGAGCATTGGCAAATGACTGTGTATAAAAGTGGAAAGCACTTGGGAATTTCACCACCAAGCTAGATTTAGATCGGAGTAAAGGGGCCAATCTAAATTGGTTACAGACTATAGAGAGCTACATGTCTGGTGAAGGGGGCATTAGCCTAACATCTATTCCATTTCTTACTACCACTGCAATTCCCAAGGGAGCGCTCTGAAATTTGATGACTACCTTTTAGGTGCAAGGGAGAATTGACTTTTTTTTTTTAGCAGGTAGAATTTAACGCAGGTGTACTAGTCCTTTGGTGGCAAGAATATGAGTAGCTTTCTAAATTCTAATTTGTAAACGGTACTCATCTCCTTTGGTTCCTCTTTGGAAAGTTAATTTTAAAAATTAAATTCTCTCTCCACTACTGGCATACTAGGGCTACTTACGAGAATGGAATTTTTCAAAATATATTTCTCTCATGGATAATAAGTGAAACACTCCATTTTTTGGCAGGGATCAGGAAGGAAGAAGCATTTTCTGGGAAATATAAATGTGACATTTAAGGACATTGATCTCAACAAGGATTTGTTAGAGGGTGCTGTTTAGTCCTTTCCTCCTTTGTCTCTCTTTGTTTTTCTTATACTCAGATATGAAAAGAGTCTAATGATGGACTAAATAACTCTCTGATCATTTTTCAGAAAAAAATCCTGGGACCCAGAAGGCTTGAATGTTTTGTCCTAAGCCATAATCATTTAACCACTGAACACCCAAGATCACTTCATTTCTTCTTTAAAGTGCAGTTGAGTCTTCTTTGCCAAGGCCACCTTTGAACAAACAACAAGCTTATATTTGTGTGCAACTCAATCCTGGGGTGTGATGGGGAGGGAGAAAAAGGCAAAGAATCCGCATGTATAATGTTGGGTTCATTATCATGAGAATATTTTGACTTCATTTTCTCTTGATTTGGAGGCAGCTCATTGTTCTAGATTTTAGCAATACATCTACCATCATCTGAGTCTTTAGAAGTCCAGTAATAGAATTAACACAGATATTATATGCACATTTTTCCTCTCTAGTTTGTTTACTAGAAACTTCTTTCTGTAAACTTGCTCTTTAACAGTTTCTTTAAATCTCTTCTTTCATTTGGGACAAACCTGATGGCCTAAGATGATCAAATCATTGCTCTTTTGGGAAAGGGTTAGTGGCCCCTTCTGTTAACCTCTGACATAATTTGGCTGCATGTCGGTAGAGGTGATTCTTTAGGGTTGAAGTACTAAGTTAAAACTTGTTCTTTTCTTGGAGTACCTTCTTTGAACAATCAGTCCTTTCGAAGGCAAATTCTCCTTGCTTTTGGAGCTTCCAGGGATCCTGTGTTTTTTATAACTGCTGCATATGAATTTCTGTGGTCTGAGATTTGTTCAAGGTCCAGGCTCTCTTTGGTTACTATGGGAACCTGCCCTCCCAACCAGCTGCCATTTCCTATATTCCTTCCAAAGAATGAAACTTTAACCTCTTAAATATCCCACAAGCAGAGTCAAGATGAATAATAACACAAATGAACCATGAACAGCTTATTAAATGAACAACTTGCTGATTCCCTACATGGGAAGGTTCATGCAAGAAAGCAAGCTTTCTTGGATATCCACGTACAAGGGTTCACTGAGGTCCGCTAAAGCTCACTTTCATCCTGGCTCTAAGGACTGGGGATTCGACTTTGCATCTCTACATCTGTGAATTGAGGAACACTTTCTGTGCTCTCAGAGGTGATGGGTGAGATGACATGTTTGAGCCGAAGGAGCATTGTGAAGAGCAGGATGAGGAGAATGGCCAGGAGGCTCAGGAATAAGCCCACATACATGTACAGGTTGGAATACTTGTCTGAAGTGGTGTCAACCTCTGTTGCCAGAGTGGGAAAATGGGCCCGCCCAGTGAGATTTCCATGGAACGTAAAATGCACCTCCGTCATCACTCAAGACTTGAGTTGGTGCCTGTTTCTATTTAATTTCTATTTCTCTTGAGGCATTCCCTGGTCACTTAGACTGTCTCTGAATGTATTGGGGGTGTTCTAACAATCTGACACCAATCTTCGTAGAGCTAAGTCAGTAATGCACAAACAGGAAAATAGTGATGTTCTAATTTGGAAATTGCCACACCCTCTCTGTTCTTCAGCACAGCAAGCACAGCTCCTCCAGTAGGTTTTATCAGAGCTTCTTCATCAATTTTTAAAAATATATAAATAAAGCTTTATTTTTCACACTCTTACTCTTATACTAATTAAAATAAATATGATGACATTGCTTTATAATACTGTGATGCGGCCGAGAATCTCCTATAGCATCATATCTAATTTTTAATATGTTTTGGTAGAGGGAGAAAGGGATCTCTTCTGCCTACACCTCGTCTAGATGTGTGGACTAATTATGTGGATTCAATTGGGTTCTTCTATGAAGAGACTTTCTATAGGCTTTTGTATATTTCAAGCTCAGCATATCTGACCTTTCAGCCCTCTTGTCTGTCTTCCTGAATCTTCCCTAAGGACAGAGATTGTAAGGTTCCTGCCCAGCTGTGCAGCTTGAAGTTTGTAAGTCTAGAGGACGTGAGTTTTCTACAGTTTTCTTGATGTCCCTCAGTGTAGACAGGGGGGAAAGTGTTGTCAGACCTGGTAATTCTCAGATGAAGGAGGTCTCAGAGAGGTTGATAGCAGTAGGCCTAGGCTCAGAAGACTTGGCTCCTAAGATTCTTCACCAGATTTATTTTCCTGAAAATTAAAAACAGAAATAAAAGATTCAGGCATCTCTAAGAAAAACAGATGGGCATTTTATTTTGAAATAAAAATAAATGGATACTTTGCAAAATGGTTTGCTATAGGAAAACTAGTTTTAAAATGATATCCTGAGTTTCCATAATTTTGAATGCTTTTTTGTATGTGTGGAAAATAGTTATTAAAAGGTTAAAGAAAAATTCAGATCACTAAATAGCAGCTAATAACTAGGCTAGATTAGGAAAGTATTTTCCAAACTAACTGATCATAAGGTTTACCTGGGGTACTTATTAATATACAGACCCTGGGCCTCAACCTAAACTTTCTCAATTATAATCTCCACAGTAGGGGCCTCAGAACCACTCTAGAGATTCAGACTTTATTGGCCTGGGATGGGGCCCAAGTATTGCTATTTTTTAAAAGCTCTCCAAGTAACTCTAAAGTGCAGCCAGGACTGGGAACCATTGATCTAGCTCGACCAGGAAAGCCTAGCACTGAAATAAAGGACACCTAAATTTAAGGATTTGTCAATCTCCAGGTCCTAGTGCCAACTGTCACTCTAACTAATCAGAGAATGTTCAGAAATGCAGGCTTTTCCCAATTTTGTTTTCGTTCTCTCTCACTGAGATCTGTGGGGTGAGAATACACATTTTTTTCCCCCAGTATTTGTAAACCAGAAGGAATTGGGAGGATATCCATGTTCTGAGCAAATAACTGCATCCTTCATTATTGGTAAAGATAGAAACGATAATTGGCAAAAACATTCCAGTGTGTATATAGGGTCAACTATTTATTGTTGAAGTCTTCCAAAATGATTTAGCTGATCATTTCAAATGTGAATTTTGAATATGGGGTGACTAAAATGAACAACATAAACAACCGTTGCCTGCCACCCTTCTATGCGCAATAGTAGACTGCAGACAATGTACCCTAGTTCTGTCTCTTGTTAACATACCCAAGGAACATCCATAGAAATAGCTCCAACAATCACATTACTGTTCCCATCATCTTGAATTTTGCCCCTAGCTGGGAGCACGGCACCTTAAAGTTTATATTCCCTAGCCCACGATACTATATTTTCCATAATCTGCATGTTTCTTAGTCTACCCACTTACTGCCCCTATCACCCATGCAAAGCCACCTGGTTCAAAAGAAACAAGAGCAAAGAGAGAGAATCTACAATATTTGGAGCAACAGCCTAGGAAACATTTTTGCTATACTTAAAGGTACATCTATTTCGATTTTTGATTATCTGAGATCGAAACCCAGGAATATGCATTCTAAACATAAGCTTTTCAAGTGATTCTTTGTGAACCAAGATTGGAGAGTTAATTTATTGGATTTTCTCTCTAAATAGCTGAGCTAAAGAATATAATCTGTCTTATTGTTTTTTTTTAAAAAGTATTTAAAACACTATTATGGGTTTGAGTGTGTCACACAAAAACATATGTTGAAGTCCTAAACCCCAGTACCTGTGAATGCAAACTTATTTGGAAATAAGGTCTTTGCAGATGTAATCAAGTTAAAATGAGGTCATTAGGTTGGCGCTAATCCAATGACTGGTGTCCTTATAAGAAGAGAAGACAGAAACACCCATGGAGAAGACAGAGGCAGAGATTGGAATGATGCATCTACAAGCCAAGGAACGCCAAGGATTGCTAGCAACTACCAGAGGCTAGAAGAGGCAAGGAAAAGATCTACACTACAGATTTCAGAGGGCCTGAGGCCCTGCTGATGCTTTGATTCCAGACTTCCAGCCTCCAGACCTGAGGGAATAAATTTCTGTTGTTTTAAGTCACCCAGCTTGTGCAACTTTGTTATGGCAGGCCATGGATGCAAATACATGGAATAATCACCCCTAGGCCCTAGTGTTTTGGAACCTTTGGGGCAATATTTCTCAGCATGGTCTAGGGAAGTCCTTTTATCAGAATCACCTAAAGGGTGCTTATCAAAAATATAGATTCCTAGACCCTTTCCCTTGCTTCTTAGATCAGAGTCTCTGGGACCCTGGAATCCATGTGTGTAACAAGCTGCCCGCTGGAAGTTTCTAAGTACACTCTTCAGGGAATGTTTTTCAGTTCTTGCTGTACTTCAGTATTACTTATTAAGCTTTTTGAAAATATATGTACCTGAGTCCTTCCTCCAGGGATTCAGATTCAGTGGGTCTATGTGGGGCATGAAATCTGTATTTCTTAAAAGCTCCACAGGTGATTTAGGTATGCAGCCAGGGCCAAGAAGCCCCACTCTACAAATAGAATAGAACACTTGAAATTCAGGACTCTGACAGTGCCCAGCAGCTCACACAGAGGCATCTTTTGATCTCAGCTGCCCCCCTGTGTATTAGATGCGCTTCATATACAGGTCGTCAGTGCAAGCAGCCCTTCTCCTCACCACCTCTTTTCTCCAGGAAGCTCCTTTCCTTAGGAATGGGACTATCCCAGAGATAAGAGTTGAATGATTTTTACCCATGTATATCCTAAGTTACTTTTTCACCTGCCTTCCAGAAGAGAAGTGGAAAGAAAATACTCACTGCTAGTGCAAGCCTAGTGGGAGAAACCTATACAGTATTATAGTATCTTTTTATCCCACTTTGGACCCCAAATACACAGAATGGGATAAATCATACTCTTTAGTTTATGACACATTGTCATCATTGGTAAATTCAAGCCCTCTTTTATTTGCTTACTTAATAATATAATGAATATCCATAGACAAACACCTGTGAACAAATACTTACCAACTTTAAGATTGAGAATAACTAATAATTTTACATGACATCTACATATGTTCCTCCCCATCTCATCCTCCTACCTACCCCTCTCTAGACATAACCAATACCCTGAATTTTGTGAATCATTACCATACTTTTATTTACATACTCACCCCTTCCACGCACATTCCTATGCTTAAACAATATGTTAGTTTTCTTTATTTTGAACTTTATAAAAAAAGTATCAGGCTGTGTGTAATCTTCAACTTGCTCTTTTTACTCTACATTTATCACTATATGGTTTATTTATAACTATTCTAATAGGATGAAAAAGGAATAAAGTTTTGGAGTGCCCCAAATTGCCTTTGAGGTTCCTTATTGCCTAGGACTTTACTCCATTCTCCTTAGCTTGACATTCAAGGCTGTCAATGCCCTGGCCCTGGCTGACGTTAATTCCCTCCATTATTTCCCTTTCCAATCAAACTGTAATGCTCACTCTTACCTACTTCGCTGCTTCCATGTTTTTGTAAGAACACATCTCTGCCTGGGGAAATGCTACCATTTTTCAAAATTCAGTTCATGAAGCTGACCTTGATTTTCCACCCCAATCCTAATTCCCACAACGCTTTGTATCTCTCCTAGAGAAATTACGTTTGCCTAATATTGTAGATCTCTGTTTGATGTATTTTCCCCTACGTTCTAATTTATAAACTCCTTGAGGGCCCTTTTCAACATTTGATGCCTTATGCAGCTGTGCTTACAGTAGCTGCTCAATAATTATTGAATAAATGCATGAGTATGACTGAAGAAACATACTTAATACTGACAATTTGAAAAGAAGTACAGTCTTATCTCTGATCTGATTGCCAATATAGCTTGAAGAAGAGCCTTAATCTCCCTTTTCTTTTTATCCCTCCCCCCCACTCCCCAAACTTTATTGTGTAAAAGAGACTAAAGTACAGATTAGAATTAAGGAAAGATCACTTTGTTAGAAACTTTGCTCTTGAAGTGCTATTTCAGTTATACAATTTTAAATGAAAACTACATGCGGATGGGTTAGATTTTAAATTTATATTTTAAAAAGGCCAATCATGTCTACAGATGATTTTCAATAATAATTTATAGTACATTCATTTTCTGCCTCCTACACAATTGACCCTGAATCTTTCCTAGGTCTGAATATTTATTAAATATTTACTAGAATTCTATGAAGCTTGGGGAAGCTTAGAAAATAATGATCTCAGCTACAGTTGTCAATTTCTCTAAATGTTTCCTTTGAGGGTATGGAAAACAAACTTATCACATATTTCATAAAACCTCTACAGTCTGTAGGAGACCAAATAGGCTGGTCAATTCACATAGGTCTATCAATTTAATTCCTTAAATCCATTAAGGACTTTGAAATGAATTAATGAAAAGTTAGGTATTGGGGAATCCTCATTGTTACTCTATCCCATATCTGTGACAATCTGTCATAAAAGCTTTCCAAAGAGGATTGCCATGGCTCTCTTTGCTAACTAATTAATGAGTTGCACAGATAATGTGATTGCTCCATTAAAAGCTCTACACCATTTGGAAAGAAAAACAACCATGCACTTTCAAAAGGAACTGAAATTCTATTAATTCTGAAGGATCCAATTTTTGTGGAAAGAATTATTTTAGTATCCTGCAGTCCTTTCTGGAAAGCTCATAAAATAAAAATCAGTTTCTAATCTTTGTAAAAGTGATTGAAAGCTGCTGAGGGATAAGGAGGAAAGTGAGGAATGGGGGAAAAGGGTAAGGAATTAGAAAAAGAAAGGAAGGAAGATAGAGGAAGAGGGATGGGAGAGAGGAGGCAAAAAATGTGAGGAGTAAAGAGGTTGAAGGATGTGGGAAAAGGGATAAGAGGTGGGAGGAATTGAGTGATTAGAGGGAGAGAAGGAAGGGAAGGGGAAAATCAGAAAAGAAGGGAGGAAGACAGAAAAGGGAGAAGTTTGGGGGAAGGCAGAAGGGAAAGAGATTAATTTAATAATTGGCCATGTCCAACATTAAATTGAACATCTGGTTTGCTTAACTTCTAATGTAAATCAAAATACTCACAAGTGATGTGAATGCACCTTTGGTTTTCTGATTGCATGTTTTTCATTAACTTGGTAAATAAAACTTGTGGTAATAAAAAAAAAACCAATGGCATTTTTGATATGAACATTGAAATGCCAAGTCCTTGCTAATATTTGACATCAGCATGGTATATATAATCTCACAGGAGCAAAATAACATACACTCCAGATCACGAATTTTGCTCCTCAAAATGAGAAGGGACTATGGAGCTTTCCCTATCTATTAACCCCAAGTGGGATTCCTGGGGTGAAACTTGTTTCTAACAAGAGCAACAAAGTTCTGCATGGACCTCCAAAATCAGATTGACATTTATTCAGCAAACCTTTATTGAGTGCCAGACACTCTGCTATGTGCTGGGGATATAGAAATAAGTGTACCCCAACACCTGTTTTGGTTTTTGAGGTGCTCCTAGTACTTTTATTTTCTTTAACATAATAAAGTTCTGAAAACAATCTACTGGTAATTTTACATTTTTCTGCATGGCATCTGCCTATATAATTCCAGAGCTAAAATCTCACCAAGTAGCTAGGGAGGATAATCAGTGAAACAATTCCGAAAAGAAAGCCTAAACTATCAATTGCAACAGCTTTCAAGAGTTAATGCATTCTGTTTGTATTTATCTGCCTAGTGGAGGGGAGAGGGAGAAAACTAAGGAAGGCAAGAGCTGTTAGAGAATCTAGTTCCACATCAGCCTATGAAAAAACAATTCCAGCAGCAAGTGCTTATTCAATGGCTGGAGACATTAAGTAATAAGCTTGCTCAAGTGGGAGTTGCTATACCTTCTGCGGCAGATGGTGCCTATTTGTCACACCTGCCGATAAATAAAATAATGCCGCTCACTTCACTGGAAATAACATTGTGATATTTCCAAATCTCTCTTACCTCTTCTGGTTCACAGTACGAATGGGGTTGGCCATTTAAGTATCCCTTTTGAAGCTTGCACTGACAGGCAACTTGTTCAGAATCATCTCAGGAATAGCTGGAAAATAGAATTAAAGCCTTGTTTTGCTAAAGAAGCAGGAGTATGTTCACGCAAAGTATGCTTTCTCTGTATCTTCCCCTAACCCCTTCCAGAAAAACAGAAAAGCACCTTCTATTAGTTACTTAAAATTCCAGTTACCACTTACGGTTTTGGAGTGCAATTTCAGATGCCTGCTCCTGGTAATCTCCAAAGAGCAAAGAGAAGTCTCTGTTTGGATGTGTACGTGCCGTCTGGAACACTTGAATGGAAGCAGCTTGAATTAGTTAAATCCCCAGTTCCTCTTTCGCAGGCAACAGTTGAGAGTATGCAGGAAAGGTTGTGATTCAGCCTCACTCTGCTTTAGCGGTGCGGAGCCCGAGAGGGAGGAGATAAGAGAGAAGCCGAGAAGCAAAGTTTGTATAAGCTTTCCACTTTAACCCCTTCAAGGCTTCTTCATGAAATCCGTAGGATTAGCTGAGGCTCCCTAGCTTTATCAAAGCCGCTTCATATGTCACTTAAGAGGATCAGATCTCCTGCTCAGTTCAAGAGGTTTTTCATCCTAGGTCTTACATTAATATATACTCGGAATTGAAACCAAACATACCAGGATGTGGTAGTATTTAAATAATTCCGTCTTTACAGACAGAATGTATGCATGTGTATGTTTCTAGGTTTGGGAAAGTTTTTTTAGGCAACAACTTAATACATTTGGTTTGTGGAAATTTAATATCAGCCTAGGTTTCTGGTTAGGGTTCTAAGATTTAGGTAGAGTGTCTCTGAAGAAGGCATATCTATCTAGGGTATATGTTCCATTATAAATGATTTATCCACCTGTCGTTTAAATGCCCTTATCAACTTTTATATATTGTGGCAGGAGGAAGGAGATTAACATTTCTTTAGTGCCTATTCTGTATCAAGCATTTAACATAAAGAACTTCATTTAATCCTCACAACCCTGTAATTTGGGTATTATATTTTACAAATATTGAATCTCAGGCTCTGAGTGAAAATATGTTGTGCAGCTTAGTAAGCCTAGCTGGCATTTGAAAACCAAGCATTGTGATTTCAAAGTCTCTGCTCTTTTCTCTGTCGCAGTGGTTCTTAACCTTTGTGGGTCTTGGATTCCTTTGAGAACCTAATGAAAGCTATGGACCATCCCCTCCCTCAGAAATAGTTGTACAATTTCCATGCTCCATGCCTTCCAGGTTAAGAGCAGCTGAATGTCCCCATATTACTTCTCCAGTATTATACCATCATTAGTGCATTGTTTATTCAATAATAGACACCATCAACAATTTTTATGATGGTATCAATATTAATAACAGTATTAATAACAGTCTTTAAGAAATTACTACAATGATTTCCCCTTTATCCCCAAATTCCCCTTAACAACTCTTATATCTTACTATGTCTTTTCATTTCCCTCATTCTACTGGTTACAATGGATTGAGGTTCTCCTTGAAATCCTTAATCCATTACTAGCATGGTCTACTACCTTGTATCTCACCCAGATGGAGTGTGCTGGGGTTTCTCGAACTGGAGTAGTAAGTTCGAGATTCATGAAAGTACAGGATAAACATAGTGCATTTTCGTAGAGGATTGAGTTTACTTGAATATTTGGACAGGGGGAACATAGTTAATTTAAATGGTAATTTTAAACATAGTTTATATGACAATAAACACATATTATAGAACAGAATGCAAATTTTGCATTCCTTTTTATGATCAAGCGTGAAACTTCGGAGAAGTTTTATACTTGTAGTGGGGCCTCTTTGGGCCATTCAGACTTTACCAGGAATACTTGTTCACTTTCCTCTGCCATTTGGGGTATTTTGGTGGAAGAGATCATGATGTAGCAGAAAGACTAGGGACTTTGAAATCATATTGACCTGAGATTTAGCCTTGGCTTTGATCTATATTTTCTGGATTACCTTAAGAAAGTCAATTCATTTCTCTGAGACTTGTTTTTTTAAATCTGTAAAAGAGGCAAAAATATAAAAGGGATTATATGAGAAAATATATCTAAAGAGCACATTATAGATGATCAATAAATGTTAACATTGTTTCAAATTTCTAGATGTTAAAAGAAGATGAGACTACTTAAATCTAACTGAGGAGTAGTTTACCAGGAGTAGTTTATCTTTTCTTACCTAATTAGAAAAAAATAAGCTTTATTTAACATGATATTAACATTCAAATTTCTGAGAAGACATAATAGATGTCCTACAATAGATGGGAATTCCAAAGCCAGGTTATCACACAAAGAATTTGCAAAGGAAATCTCCAGAAGAGGTTCCAAAAAATAAAAAGGAGTCAGATTGTTGAGGGGAGTGGAAAGGGAAATGTATGAAAACATTTCTTTGCAGAGAGCTGTTGCCAGGCTAAGACTCTACTTCACCTTCCATAGCAGTGATGAGACTCGGGGCACACAACATTTTTCAGCTCAAGCTTAGTGAGTGAGAGGGTATTTTACCCGACCACTCAGAGACCTTGACATTTATTCCCTGCAGTGGAGAGGCATAGGATTGGGGCTGTACTCCATTCCAAGAAAGTTAATGTGGCCCTTGGCAGAACAGGGTTGACTGTTGGGATTGGCCTGCATTCCCATAGTTTGTCAGGGCACAAGGGATGTTTGAGTGTTTCCTGGGAAATAAATGGGGGCCATGCAAGAGACGGCGCGAGATTGGAGTCATTCTGGACCTTGTCCAAGAAAGCCAGCTTGTGGGGGGCGAAGGATGGGGGGAAGGACCCAGCAACAGGAAGCTGAAGATAACTGCTAGATTTCTAGGAGCCGAGGAAGGAGTTGTAAATTACCAACCTAAATAGAAATGCATCAACCCAGGTCTCCCAAATTACAGGAAGGGTCCTCAGTGATGGAGACTTTGAAGAACCCACAGAAGAGCCAGAGACTCAGAGAGTGGTGAGCCATGCCACCAAGGAAGATATGATCAATCCCTTTACCTCTCTTCCCTACTCCTGCTTCTTTCCTGGTGAGAATCCAGATAGAAACTGGCATGTGGGGAGAGAAAGAAGAAAACCTATCACTTCTCCTTTTCCAAAGGCAGATAGCCACCACTACAGGCCTTAGCATGGGGCCGGGGAGAGGGGACCTTATCTTTGAGTAAAGACTAAAGAATTTGATTAATATCTTGGACTGAATACATTCTGATTACTAAATCAAGATTGTGTTTTGTGACTTAGAGTATCCTTAGGACTGTTTATTTTTGAAGAAGTAAACAGAAAAGTCATGTGATCTGGCCAAGCTTCCATCCAGGGTCAGGGAAAGCTTATGCCAATGGGATACATTTTGTTGGGACATTGGGAGACAAAGTTGTGTTTTGATTCTATGATAAATTGTACCTTTAAAAATACTGATTATACTCACCAATTAATTTCTTCATTGAACAAGCATCTGAGTGCCTATGATGTGCCAGGCATTGTGCTAGGAGTAAGACATATAGTGATGCAGTGAAATAAAAAAAAAAAAAAGAGTTCTTGCCCTCAAATTGCTTATGGGCTATGGCAGGGGTCCTCAAATTTTTTCTGTAAAGGGCCAGATACTAAGTGTTTTAGGCTTTGGGAGACACATATGATCTCTGTTTCTTCTTCTTTTCTTCTTCTCCTTCTCCTTCTTCTTCTAACTAACTCTTTAAAAATGCAAAAAACATTCTTATCTTGAGGACTGTACAAAAAGAGGCCACGGATCAGATTTGGCTTGTGCACCCTAGTTTGCTGGGTCCTAAACTATGGAAGAAACACATTTTTTTTTTTTTTTTTGAGACAGAGTCTCACTCTTTTGCCCGGGCTAGAGTGAGTGACGTGGCGTCGGCCTAGCTCACAGCAACATCAAACTCCTGGGCTCAAGTGATCCTCCTGCCTCAGCCTCCCGAGTGGCTGGGACTGCAGGCATGCGCCACCATGCCCGGCTAATTTTTTCTATGTATTTTTAGTTGTCCGATTAATTTCTTTCTATTTTTAGTAGAGACGGGGTCTCGCTCTTGCTCAGGCTGGTTTCGAACTCCCGAGCTCAAACAATCCGCCAGCCTCGGCCTCCCAGAGAGCTAGGATTACAGGCGTGAGCCACTGCGCCTGGCCACATTTGTTCTTTAGTTTAAAATATTTTCTATTTTTTATTTTGAGTTTTTCATTGATCTAGTGCACTTAAAAGTATATTTCTTAGTTCTCAATAGTATAGGATTTCTTTAGTTAGAGAATGAAATGTCTTTCCATTGATTTGTGTTGTCTGTGTGTTTTATAAAGTTTTCTCCATGAAGGTCTTATGTATTGTTGATGTTAATTCTTAGATATTTATAGTTTTGTTATGATTTCGTTACTGTTGTTTTTAAATTTGTTATTGCTAAAGCAGAGAAATACCATTGACTTTTATAACACCATCCTGTGTCTGACAACCTTGCTGGGCTCTTAGTAGGTCTAATAATTTACCTGTTGATTCTCTTGGTTCTAAGTTGATGATTCTGTTATTTTCAAAAAAGTAATAGATTATCTCTCCCCTTCTGATACTTATATATTTTGTTTTCCTTTCTTCATAGCGTTGGCTAGTGTCTTCAGTATATGTTAAACATGGCAATGAAAGTCTGCATCTTTTTCTTATTTTTAACTTTGTAACAAATGAATCTGAAGTCTCTCCATTAAGTAAAATGTATACGTGCTGTATATTTTTGGTATATAATCTTTACCAAGTTAAAGAAGCTCCCTTCCATTCAGAATTTGCTCTGAGTTTTTTAAAAATCATAAATAGTATTGAACTTTACGAAATGTGTTTCCTGCATCAACTGAGATAATCATCAAATGAATTTTCTCCTTTAGTTCATTTTTTCCTTCCAAATTTATTGAGGTATAGTTGACAAATAAACATTGTATATATTTAAGGTATGTATTGGTGATGTTTTGATGTACATATGCATTGTGAAGTGATTATAATCAAGCTAATGAACATATTCGTCACCTCACATAGTTATCTTTTCTGTGGATGTGGTAATAGTTAAGATCTAGTCTCTTAGCAGATTTTAAGTACATATACATTATTATTAACTACAGTCATCATGTTGTGCATTAGGTCTCCAGAACTTACTCATAACTGAAAGTTTGTACCCTTTGACCAACATTTCCCATTTTCTCCACCCACTGACCCCTGGTAACCACCCTTCTATATTAAGTGAAATAAGCCAGATGCAGAAAGACCAACACTGCATGACCTTACTTCTATGTGGAATTTTAAAAAATCAAAAGCATAGAAACAAAGAGAAGGCTGGTCTTTTTTGTTTATTGATGTGGCAAATTACACTGATAGGTATTATGATGTCGAACCACACTTGTGTTCCTGGGATGAACCTCACTTGATCATGGTGCACTTAAAAAAATATATACTCTTGGATGTTTTTAGCTCATAATTTATTAATGAGCTTTAAATCTACATTCATGAGGAACAGACTCACGCTTTTCTCTTGCTATCATTGAAATCAGTGTCACACCAGCCTGTGGAGGGAGGCTGAGCAGCTCTCTCTCTGCTTTTCTGGGAAAGTTTATCTACAATAAGGTAACTGTTTCTTAAAAGTTTGGTAGAAATTACCTGCCAAATTACCTGGGAATTTTGGGGATAAGAAGACTGTATCATCATCATCATCATCATCATCATCATCATCATTATTTGAGACAGGGTCTCACTCTGTCACCTGGGCTGGGGTGAATGGCATCATCCTAGCTCACAGCAACCTCAAACTCCTAGGCTCAAGCGATCCTCCTGCCTCAGTCTCTTGAGTAGCTGGGACTACGGGCATGTGCCACCATGCCCAGATAATTTTTCTAGTTTTTGTAGAGACAGGGGTCTAACTCTTGTTCAGGCTAGTCTCAAATTTCCAACCTCAAGCAATCCTCCCACCTCGGCCTCCCGAAGTGCTGGGATTACAGGTGTGAGCCACTGCACCCAGCCTTACTTGTGTGTGTTTTTTTGTTTTGTTTTTGTTTTTCCAGCATATTATAAGAGCTTACTTGTGTTTTAATGTTTACCCTGGAACTTTTGATGTGCTGTGCTTCCAGAACTGAAAGCAAGCAGGGTAATTTTATTTATGGTATTGCATTTTGCCCGTATCTGCCTTCTTAGAGAGGCCCCCAGAATCAGAAAGTAGTCTGGTGCTTAGCTCCTTCTTTCCATTCAGTGCTGTGAATGCCTAGTTCAGTGCCTGGCGTATAGAGGCATTCCGTAAGTATTTGCCAAGGTAACCGAGTAAGAAACTTGTAAAACCCCACATTTAATGATGTGCTTCTGCATGATTCCATATTTGAATAAGCATTTATATGTAGTCACAAGTATTTGTCAATTGGTTTATAGATTTTTAAAATGCATTAATCCATACAAAAGATATTTTAGCAGTTCCCATCAGACTGAGTAATTCAGTGGTAAAGATGGTCCTTAATTTTTCATATTCTCAGCACTTAATAAACATTGGTAGAATAAACAAAGGACTTGGCAGTGAAAAACTTCTGTAAATGTCACATGGGGGAACTTTTGGTGAAGAAGACGCTACTCTGTTGGCCTTTATCTTTCTGTGCCACAGGGTGTCGCTTCAGAGCAAGGTTTAAAAAATGCTTTAACTTCAGAGATCTGGCTGTTAACCATAGGATTGGTTCTTGTCTAGCGTTAACAATTGTTTTTACCAGAAATATGAGTTTAAAAATGCAGTGTGAAAACACTATGTTCTCTAAAAGTTGTGCTTTGGAGGCCACTCCAAACAAGTTCAGAAGCTCCTCAGACTGCCAAAGTCTTCAGTTTTCATGGAAATAAAGAAAGCTATGTTCTTGTGAGAGCAAGGGCACACCCCCTTGCCAGCCACCAACAAACACACAGATTTAGCATTCTTTGGAGATGACCTTTGCTATGTTTGTGTTCCTTTTTGAGATGTTCTCTGTGTGTAGCTTTAACTCTCTTCTGAGAATGTTCAAAGTGCTGGTTAAAAGAGGCATGTGGTTACCATGGACACAGAAATGAGCCAAGGACATCACTTAGGACTTGCAGCCTTTCATGACATAGCACTGATTCCTCTGGAGAGCCACACCTTGGGTACTGGTAAAGTACTGTACCAGCATCGCCACGTCAAAGAAGGGTTCTATGTGTCAGACTATTTCCACGTCCATGAAGTCATCTGTCTGGATGATCCTAGTTAGTAGGTTCACATATTCCATGTAATTCGTTCAAGGGCTGACCGGGTTATTTATGCTGTGTTCTTGGATTTCTCTCTCTGGGGGGTTATAACTATTATCTGTGCCGGCGGATGCCCTGCTTTACCCTGGGTATCGCATGAACGTGATAAGTCCAAATTCAAAGCCTGTGCTTTGGGCTGTTGCTACAAATTTGCTATCAAGGAAGAAAAAGAATATAAAATGTCTCAGAAGGGGCAGAACAGGCAGCAAGGAAGGAAATGTAATGGTGGTTCATCAGTGCCTAATTGAGGCTAGCTGGAATCCTTTCTAAGTGGTTCCTTTGGGCCCTGACTTGGGGTATAGACACCACAGAAGATTCAGCCATGAGTGCTGTTTGCCTTGAGGCCGGAAATGAAGGATGGAGATGTACCTGGGTTCTTTCCCTGATATTTAAAAATCTTTTGCCCTTGAAAGGCTGTGACCCTCTAGAAAATATCCATCCAAACCTTTCAAATAAATGAACACACCTAAATATAAATGCAGTGAGAAGAACAAGATACTAACTCCTCTAAAGTACCTCTCGCAGTTGAGAGTATTTCTTATGCTTTTAATTTTATTATTATATATTTTTATTTCAAAGAGGCTGGATATCCAAGTTCTGCAGAGCAGGAATGTGATCTCTAGTGAAGTTTCCAGTTTATGAAAATTCCATTCCAGTTAAGGTATCCCGTGAAGTCCATTATTCATATGCGGTCATTTATTTCTATATCTCTTATGACTAGTTTAGTCCTTTTAGCTTTTGGATCATCCTTTTCTCTCTCAATTAGTATTTATTATCTCTCTTGTTTTTCTTTTTCCTTTTAATATAAATAATCTAAGTTGATATTTTATACCCAGGTTATTAATTTTTCTTAAAAACACCTTTATTATATATACCACAGAGCACGAACTATTTTAACATTGACTATTCTCTGGTATAATGTTAACACATTTTTCCTATTCCTTTTGTCACCTTGAAGTTGGTAACTGGTATTTCATACTGTGGTGCAAGTTCTAAAAATTAGTATGTTTACAGCTTCCTCCCAAAAGTAGTTCTAACAGATCTTAAAATACTAAATTTATTAATTTCTATTTATCTATCTATATAGTGGGTATTTAGGTCTCTAAAGTTTGTGTTACTTCTCTGCCTCTATCCTCACCACTAAGAGAATTAGAATAAGAAAACCAAAATAAATTCTAATCTATTTTATCGAGATCTTCTTTGGGCATGTCAGGTATCTTATTTGTAGGAGCCTGGGAATTCCTTCATTTGTTCAGCAAATGTTTATTGAGTGTCTACTCTGTGCCAGACACTTTTCTAGGTGTCAGGGATGTTGTAAGGAAGGAAATAGACAACCCCTCATTGGAGTTGACCTCCCAGTGGGGAGACAAAATACACAAGAAAAGTAAAACGTGTAGTATGTTCTATGTGATGAAGGATACGAAAAAATTAAGCAGGGAAGGGGGTTTAAAAAGTTGAGAGGCTGCGCTGAAATTTTAGATTGGGTGGCCAGAGAAGTCCTTAGTGTAGAGATATGGGGAAGTGCTCTAGTCAGAAGGAACCTCGCGTGCAAAGGCCTTGAGGCGAGAATGTGCCTGGGGTGTCCCGGCATCCACAGGGAGACCGGGGTAGCAGGAGCAGGGGGAAGAAAGGACATTTGTCTCTTTGCTTCCACTGCCTGTGGGCCCCATCACACAGCTCCTTGCGCTTGGTAACATCCAAATATTCATTGAGTGATTCAGTGAAATTGGATTCTAGAACTTTCAGAGGGAAAATCAGTAGTGACTAGGTGGGTATGGGAAGAAAGAAGAAGCGAGATGCCCTCACAGCTGAGGGTGTGGAGGGAAGAGAGCGGTTTGGGTGGGGAGGAAAAGAACTGGGTGGGTTTTGAGATGGGGCTGCTCAGTAGTCCATTGGGAACTCAAGTTTGCCGCTAGCGAGAGCTCGGGCGAGAGGGAGGCTGAGAAGCTAGCAGTCGAAGGCGTGGAACCGAGGATCCTCCAGGGAGGTGGCGTTGGGCAGGGTCTCCGGGTGGGACCTCAGGCCTTGAGGATGGAGAAGCGGACGGCCAAGAAAAGCGGGAGCTGAGCGTCACACCAGGATGGGGATGGGGAGGGGACATGTTTGGAGTAAAAGTGAACATGAGAATAGAAAATAGTGTTGTGCTGAATTGAAACGGGATCTACGGTTGGAGTCTCAGGAGCGGAGGCTCTCGAACTCATGGGGCTAGTAAGGCGACAAGATGGTCTCCGAAATGAGGGAGCCTCGGTGCAGCGCAGAAGCTCCAGTGTCGCCAGCAGGTGGCGCCCTCCGACGTGTGATCTAAAGAGCTTCCAAGGGTCCACCTGCCTGGAAACTTGCTACCTCGCCGTTCAGCCCTGGGCCGGCGAAACGTTGGTTCTGATGCCCACCATTCCTGCTGCTTTTAGGAACAACCTGGTTAGTGAGTCTGGCTGTCCCTTGCTAAGCAGAGCGTTCCTAGACGTAACTGAGCTCACCGGCGATGCCTGTTCCTGCGTTCAGGCATCAGTAGAGGTGCTGCTCTGATACTTGCGCGGTGCTTAGTCCATGCGCCAAATGGTGAGTCAGCCATGGGCAGGGGACAAGTTTCACTTGCGGCTCGTCAAGGTTAGATATTAACTGGCAAAGAGTGAACAAGATACATTTGGGTCAAAAGGAACGTGTGTGGTGACATCCATGTGCTGCGTTTGCCTTTAGACATACCAGAAGGGAGTTTTGCCAAGTCAAAACAATCAAGATTGGAAGAAGGTGATGCTGCAGGGCCCCCTTCCTCGGTGACTGAAGAAACAGAGGTGGCAGGTGACATCATGCACTCAGCTGGCGGTTCAAGTAGGAGTGGGACAACGGGGTCAGCACGGAGCGTACCAACATGAATTATAAGGGAGTTACGGTTCTGAGATCACAATAGCTGCCGAATCCGAAAACCTGGGCATTTTGTCCTTTCACGGTCAAGTAAATTGTTGCACAAATTATAGAGAAAAGCAAGCACCGCCCCCTCCTAGCATTCTGATTTCTTTCTCTTAACTCTTTCTGGCAGTTTTTCAGGCCTGAGCATTCCTAAAGCTAGAGGTCTCTGCTTTAGTTGATAGTTACTAACTAAATTTTTATGTTAAAAATATATAATCTATACCAATTGAGAAGAATGATCTAGAACTGCAGTCTTGGGGAACTGTGGCCTGTTAGGAACTGGGCTGCATATCACAGCCTGAGCTCCACCTCTGAAAAATTGTCTTCCATGAAGCTTAGGAACAGGGCCGCACAGCAGGAGGTAAGTGGCAAGTGAGGGAAGTTTCATCTGTATTTACAGCTGTTGCCCATCCGGCATCACTGCCTGAGCTTGGGCTCCATGTCCGCCCCCACTACTTCCGTGGAAAAATTGTCCTCCATGAAGCACTGGTGCCAAAAAGGTTGGGGACTGTTGATCTTGAATGTCTGTGTGTGGGGGGCTGGCCTTCTGAATGAATGGTATCACATTTTTTTTTTTTTTTTGAAACAGCATCTCACTCTGTTGCCCAGGCTAGGATACAGTGGTGTCATCACAGCTCACTGTAACCTCAAACTCCTGGGCTCAAATGATGCTCCTGCCTCAGCCTCCTGAGTAGCTGGGACTACAGGCTCACACCTAAATGCCTGGCTAAGTTTTCTGTTCTTTTTTTTTATTATTATTTTCTTTTTCTTTTTCTTTTATTTCAGCATATTATGGGGGTACAGATGTTTAGGTTACGTATGTTGCCCTTGGTCCCCCCCGACCCAAGTCCGTGTTTCAAATATGTCCATTAAGACAGGGTCTTGCCATGTTGCCCAGGTTGGTCTCAAATTCCTGGCCTCAAGCAGTCCTCCCACCTTGGCCTCCCAAAGTGCTAGGATTACTACAGGCATGAGCCACCACACCTGGTTGGTATCACGTTCTATAACATAGGGCTCCACAAGCACCAATTGGGAAGCAGTGGTTCCAGACAATCTGGGTTCAAATCCTGAAGCTGCTGGTGTCAGCTCATACAAGTTACGTGATCTCTCCGTAAAGTGTGGATCCTAACAGTCCCCACTTCACACTATTTTTGTGAGAATTAAATGAGCTGATGTATGCAAATCACTTAGAACAGCGCCAGACCCCTCGTAAGCCCTCCGAAGACTGGCACCTGGAAGTCGTTACGCCAGGTTGTCCCCACAGAAGTGTCCTGTTACGTCCTCCTTAGAACCTCTTACAACACCTTGGCCTGCTTCTTACACATAATGTCAATTGCTCTGCTTTAAAGTGCTGGGAAGGTTTGGATGAAACGAGCACTTGGCAGAGAGAGAGGTTTGGGAAGCTTCACGAGCGAGGCGCCTGCCATGTGGACCCTGGCCTAAACTTGCCTTATGTGGCCACGGCGCAGACTCATAGCTGGACAGCCAGCGGGGCGTACACGGCGCATATTTCTGTCCTGTTCTGTCCTCTGGGCAGCTGATGGACTGGGCGCATCTACTTTGAGCACTTTGTTAATTTTATGTAATGTTTTATTTTTGTTGTTCGTAAGGCATCTTCCCTTCATCCCAAGAAGTTGTGCCAGAGAGCTTGAATGAGTCTGCCATTCTCACAAGCTTTGAAAACTTCACTAGAGAACTGAGAAGAAAATACGAGGTAATAGTCCTAATAGTACTAAAAATGAAAAACTAAGTTGTTATGAACCTGGAGGACATGGTGCTAAGTGATATCAGCCAGACAAATACTGCATGATCCCACTTATATGTGGAATCTAAAAAAGTTGATCTCATAGAAATAGAGTAGAAGGGTTGTTGCCAGGAGTTGGGGTAGAAGAAATGGGAGATGTTGGTCAAAGGGTACAAACTTTCAGTTATAAGATGAGTAAATTCTGGAGACCTAATGCACAACATGGTGACTGTCATTAATAATAATGTACTGTATACTTGAGATTTGCTAAGAGAGTAGATCTTAATTATTTTTACACACATAAAGTTGTGCGACGTGATAGACATGTTAATTAGCTTGATGTAATCATTTCACAGAGTGTACATATAGCAGAACATCACACATATGCCTTGAATATATACAATTTTTATTTGTTGATCATACCTCTAGAAAGCTGGAAAAAAGAAAAAACTAGCTCATTATAAGCTTAAAGTCACAAGCTCATATCATTCATGAATAGTGGTGTTATCTGAAGATGCTCCTGAGTCTTTGAGGGGGAGTATTTGTCATAGCTGTGGTCACTGATTTTAGTGTCTTTGTGAATTGTGGTTCGTACTTATAGGACATCTGTTCCATGTCCATTTGCTCCAATAGGACCAAATGACCTATGTGGAAATCAGATGCATGGTTTGGTTTCATTGGTAGTGTTTTCAGACAGCTGAACTACCAGAAAGCAATGATTTGGTCACAATAATAGACAAGGAGGAGAAAAGAGGAAACAAAGCAAGGGACAAGAGAGGAGTTGGGGACAGAGATGGAGGTCGACAGTGGGTGGGTGGTCAGCTGAGTTGTGGCAGATCTTGCAACAAGGGCACGTACAGGTTGTCCTAAAATCTTGTCTACAGGATGAACATTAGAGCCATTTTAGTTACTTTTTTTGTCCTGTTATTTATAAATCCCTAACTTATTAAGTCCCTGACTTATTAGCATTTTCGAGAAAAGTATCTTACCCTAACCAAATTCATTTAACTAGCTTGGAAGATCTTCAAAGTCCTGTCTTTCTGCAATACCAATGTAAGCCAATTTATAATGACTGTTTGTTCACAGTATTCAACAGATGTATTGGTAGCATGAATATAAATTTTCCCGTTTTTGCTTGTTCTGTATTGATCATGCCTGAAAGGCGTGTAGGATGGTGGCTATCACAGTTCTTGAACCCTGATGCTAGCTATGAATATTACCATGTGCTGGCAGCGTCTTTTTAACACAAAGCATGCACTCAACTTACGTATTTATGTTTAACCCAAATGTGATTATTTTGTTATTGTTGTATGGTTTAGGTTAGGTACAGAAAGAGTCCACTTTATTCAAAAGATGAGAAGAAAGCACCGGATTGCATAATAAAACTTTTAAACCAGATATACCTGTGCAGGTAAGTATTAGATTTCAAAACAAGGTCATGGATGTGTGATCACCCACCAGCAGCGTGTATCTCATGAGCACTGCGCTGGGGCCCTGAGGAGCTGAGGCCTGTGAGCAGACGTGAGGTTTGGTACGTCACTTAGCCTTCTTAGGTTTGTGGTTCTTCATCCGTATGAAGAGGGGGCGACTTAAATGCCCTCTTCAGGGCTCTTCATGGTCTACTACTGTATGATCCTAAAACACTATTCTTAAAGAATTTTTTATCCAATTGTAAAGACAGAGCAAACATGGATATATATGTAAAAAATGCTGTATAAATGATGGTGTTAATATATCCATACAATGGACTGTTATTAAAAGGAATTAAATTCTAATACATGAATGAATCCCGAAAACATTATGCTACAGGAAAGAAGCCAGACACAAGGGACAAATATTATATGATTCCACTTATATGAGGTACCTAGGGTAGTCAAATTTGTAGAGACAGAAAGTACAACAGAGGTTGCCAGAGGTTGGGGGACGGGGGAGTTATTGTTTAACAGAGACAGAGTTTCTCTTTGGGATGATGGAAAAGTTCTGGAAATGGATATTGGTGATGGTTGGAAAACACTGTGAATACATTTAATGCCATTGAATTGTACACTTAAAAGTGGTTAAAAGGGTGTTTTATGGATATTTTACCCCAATAAGGAAACACTACACACATACACACACCCCCTTATGACCATGTAGCAAGACGTACAAAGGTGCCGTGAAAGTGGGTAGAGGGTTCCTATAGGGATCAGAGTTAATCCAGAGCCATTACAGAGGAAGCACTTTTTGAGTCAGGTTCTAGAAACCAAAATTTGAATGGTACAGGGAAGGTGAGTATAGAAATTTCTCCTTGTTGGAGAGAATAATCTGTAAATAAAGAAGGGAAGAAAGGAATAGTGAGTCAGTTTATTCAACTGAAGGAGAAAGTTTCTTGGGGTGGAATACCATTATTGTTTTAATAGAAATTTGTAATACTTTTCAAATTCTTATATACATATAATGTCATTTGAGTGTCGAAACGAGTCCCAGAAGGGCTTTGGATTTGCGGAATTCCCATTATTTTTTGGTGGGCATACACTGACTCATGTATTCATTCAGCAAACGCACGCCGAGCAATGCCGGGTGCCAGGCCCGGTGCTCCAGGCGAGAGCGCAATGAGGACAAGCACCAGGAGCTCCTGTCTTCAGGGAACATGTGGCCTAATGGGGAACACAAACAATAAGCAAATAAACAGTGTACATGGAGGTTAGACACAGAATAGCAACTGTTAAGAATTTCAGAGCTACAACATAGAGGTGGGAAAAGAATGTACTAGTACTTACCTGACCACAGCTTTCAGGCCAGCTTAAGGCAAGAGGAAGGGGAGCAAGTGGAAGATAGGAAGGGATGGCGGGCCTCAGCTCCTCTTCCACGGAGTCGTCTGTCCTGTGCTCTGCTGAGAGTTAACATTGAAACTCCGGCTGTGGTCGTGCTGCTGTTGAAAGACTGTGTGAGCGTCTGTGTGGTTAGGTTTCTGAGGGTGGGGATGAGTGAACAGGGAAGGGAAGGAAGAGACAGGAAATGCCCACATGTTTTCAAGACAGTTAATGTCTGGAGAAGAATCTGAATTATTCTTATAATTAGAGGATTAGTTAAGAGCATCTTTTGTCACATCCAAATAGTCCTAATAAAGTTTGTTGGTTTTTACATTTGTCAGACTCAATAAACTAGAGAAGTTTCAGAATTTTGTTCTTCAAGAGTTGAGCAATCTTGAGAAGGATATTCAGGCCCTGGAACACCTTGAAAAGGACGCTCTGGTAAGTTCTCTTTGTTCAGAACGTTCTCTGTGATTGGAGAAGATCTTTTCCAGAGAAAAATAACTGTTAACTACTTAAACAAAATTTTTGTTCAATTTTAGGAGTTTTGGGGGAAACAGTCTGCTGATCTGAAATCGTTCTGTGATCTGCAAGTGCTGAGGTACTTTTGAAAGTGTTCTTTCTAGAAGCATTTTAGTTGAAGCATGAGGTGATGCTTTAGCTAGAGTATGGGCTGTCAGTATCGGTACAACTCACGTGAGCAGCTGAATAGCTGCATCTTTTCAAACTCGGCCACTTCTGAGGCCCCTGCCTGAGAATAGAGTGTGGCCAGGGATATCAGTGGAGAATGGTAAATTTTGAAGAGCCTACCAGAATCATCCAAATTTCTGTGTTTTTGATCTCAACTATTTTATTTTTAAGCAGTATTTTAAAAAATTAAAATGATTAGATTTTGAACAGAATGTTTAGGTTTCTGAGTAAATAGTTGATTTTTAGTTATACATCAAATTGTGCTTTTGACAGACTATATATGTTTTATTTATATTTGTATATATTTTCAACATGTATATGCACACATTTTTTAAAACAAATGGTTTTACCCTGCTTCAGTTCCCTTCATTGTAATTAGTGTACATCCTGAGGCTGCTTTTTCTATCCCTCTGGAATATTGCCCTCTCTTCTGGGGGATTGGAGAGTGGAGGCTGTTACTTCTCTATTTCTGACCTCGGGGAAGATTCTAGTGTTCTCGCCGCACTTGAATAATCAGAAGGAATCCCTGTATAAATTTTTAATGGCTCAATCTTTATCTTCCAGTTAAGAATAAGCTGCTTTTATAGAAATTGAAGTCAGATGGTGTTAGGAAGAATGTTATTCTGGTCATGCCATATATTTTAAAGCAAAAAAAAAAAATCTTCAAATTTGAGTTACCCATCCTAGAATTTATTCCAGTTAACACAATTAATAATGACCATTTTCAAAATCCTTTCACACACTCCTCTTTCTCTCTCTCTACCCCCTCTCTCTGTGGCATTATACATGATTAAAGGTGATGATGTCCTTATAAAACATCTTCATTGAATGCCCATGGTTGGTTGTGAATGGTTCTCAAATTTGTAGTCAGGAACTCTTTACATATTTAACATTTATTGAGGGATCCCCAAAGAGCTTTTGCATATGTGGGTTATATCTGTGAATATTCTCCATATTAAAAATTAAGACTGAGATTTCAAAAATATATTTACATATTGATAGAAATAACATTTTTATGAAAAATAACTAGATTTTGCATAATAAACATGAGAAGAGAAGCATTGCTTTATGTTTTTGCGAATCTCTTTAATGTCTGGCTTATAGAAGATAGCTGGATACTTGTATCTGCTTCTGAGCTTAATCTGTTGTGAATCATGTAGCCTCTAGGAAGTTCCACTGTACACTTGTGAGAGAGTAAGAATAAAAAAAGCAAATAGTATCTTAATGCTATTACCGTTATTACCAAAATAGTTTTGACTTCACAGAGCCTTGGGTTCCTTAGGAGTTCCCAGACTACACTTTGAATGGCTGATATAAAGCCATTCAATGTTAGAGAAGATTATATCCCCAAGTCTTCTGAAACTTGGAGAATTCATTTATTTTGCCTAAACTTTAAATTTCAGGCAACTGTCTTTTCAAAAATTGTAAGATATTAATTATTATTTGTATTTATCTCCCTTTGATAAGAGGCTCCTGTGTGAATTTAGAATACTTCAAAGAAAACATCTCTATTAGTTGTGAGTTTACCCATTCCAACCCCCTACCTGACCGGCATCTGACCTTAGTGTTGATCAGTTAGTACCAATTAGATGGTGAGTACATGTGGAGCTTATTTTTCCATTCTGTCATACCTCACTTTGAAGGATGGGCTCCAGCCCTATCCGGGATAATACAAGAGGTGCTAGTTCACCATTGTTTTTTGTAGTTGAGTAGAACTCCATGGTCTACATATACCACATTTTATTAATCCAGTCATGTGTTGATGGGCACTTGGGTTGTTTCCACATTTTGCAATTGTGAATTATGCTGCCATAAACATTCGAGTGCAGATGTCTTTATTATATAGAATATCTTTTTTTCCTTTGGATAGATGCCTAGTAGTGGGATTGCTGGATCAAATGGTATTTCTATTTTTAGCACTTTGAGGTATCTTCAAATTATTTTCCATGGGAGTTGTACTAATTTGCAGTCCCACCAGTGGTGGGCTTGGGTGAGGCAAAGGCATTACTTGTAACCAAATTGTTTGTACACCCGTAATATTCTGAAATAAAAAAAGGAAAAAAAAAAGAAAACATCTCTTCTAAATATGCTTCCTTCAGGGTTTTGCCTTTGCTCTCTTCCCTCAAAAACACCTAAGAAAATTGCCCTTTGCTTTACCAGTGAGGGATGATGGTGATTCTCTTAGCTAACCCTGAATACCTATGAATGCCTGGCCCTGGCCTGCATGCTCGATGTGCGAGGGCCCTATGAGAGGTTAATTTGCTCAGTCAAGGTCGAACAGGTATCCAATGTCTGTCCTTTTGCCATGTCAGTGATGATTGTCTTAGGTATTTTGCTAGGGAAAGGAGAAGAACATCCCTCCACTAGATTATTTCAGCCCCTAGCACAGAGCCACAAGGAATTAGGGATTCAGTGCTCTGAATGATGGCCATGAAATACCTCCACATGTGTTGTGGGTCAGTGGTGTTAACAGAGACAATGCATAAAACAGAATCAAATGAAAATGTTAATTTCTTATGTTGATATCCTGAATTGTTCCTCTTCCATTATCAAGTAATAAATGATCTGTGAAATAACTCTGTAATATATGTATGTACATAGATGTATGTTTTTATTTTAAAATTGCCCACTGTGAATATAATAAGAAGAGATGGACCAATTTCTTCCAGGCTTAATCCAATTCAGCCTTCATAAGGAAAGCAGAAGCCTGGTTTGATTATTGCATGCCTCAGGTAGGTATAAAGATTCACATTGTTTAGTCAGTGTGAATTGGGGTAGAGGAAAACAAGTCTAAAAGATATACCGTAATGCTTTGTCCATATTACATTTCTGCAGCTGAACTTCTTCCTCTCTCACAATCTCCCCCATCCTAGAATTTACCCTTTTGGGTCTGGGCATTTATAAATGAGTGCTTACCCCACATCAAGCACTATGCTAAACAGGAGAAACAGGTTGAGTTTCCCTTATCTGAAATACTTGAGACTAGAAGCGTTTTAGATTTTGGAGTATTTGCGAAATAAGTACCAATTGAGCATCGCTAATTTGAAAATCTGTAATCCAAAATGCTCCAGTGAACATTTCCTTTGAGTCAGCATGCAAAAAGTTTCAGATTTTGGAGCATATTGGATTTCTGATTTTTGGATTAACGATGCTCAACCTGTACAATTGTTAGCACACAGACATGTTCTTGCCCCCATTAAAAAATAAATTTTTTGAAGGAAGACAGAGAAAAGACAAACAAAATAATCGCAGGTTTAGTAAGTGCCTTGAGGGATCCTAACAAGGTGCTTTGGCAGAGAGCGATGGTGTGAAGTGTCACCTTAAGATAGGATGATTATCAAAGGTCTCTCCGAGGAAGTGACACTTAAGATGAGGTCTCAAGGATAAGAAGGAAGGAGACTTGTGGACAGTTTAAAGCAGTGAGGTTGGTTGGGGGAGAAGTTGACATCTTTGAGAAACAGTGAATGTGAGGGGGACAGTTACTTGAAGTTGGGTGCATAGTAGTCTGTCACTGAGGTACAGTCTCATTGACCATGTTGAGGAGTTTGAATTTTACACTAATGATGAGGGAAGATGTGCATGGGTTTGAGCAAAGGCATTTTGGGTGAGGGTAATACAATCAGATTTATATTTTAAGAAAATTATTTTAGCTTCTATGTTGAGAATTGGTTGGAGGAGTGAAGAATAGAAGAGGTGAACGCAGCTGGAAGGCTTTTGGAGTCCAAGATGGTGGTTCTAAGTAGGAGAGTAGCAGTAGAGAAGGTGAGAAATCACAAGATTCCAGATATATTTTGGAGCTAGAATTAATAAATCACTGATGGATGGAAGTAATAAGTAAAGGAAGGAGACTTAAGGATGTCTCCTAGGTTTCTGTCTTTGGCAGGGAGATAGATGGATGGTGTTGTCAATTAGGGAAGACTCAGGGTGGGAGGAATGTGTGGAACAGGCAGAAACTATAGTTCATTTAACATTTTAACCGTCAGGTGTCTGTGCACATCCACATTTTGATGAGAACCTGGAGTAACTGGAATATTTTCCAGGAAAATACAGTTTAACAAAATGGACTCTCAAATAGATGAGAAACCTTAACAGACAAATGTTCATAAAAGAGATAGTTGTCAAAGTCGTGCTTTCCTGAACCACCCAGCAGCTCATACCAAACATGTATGGTCCAGATTGCATCGGAGAGGATCTCTACTCATCCTTAAAAGAAGGATAATTTGAGTGCTGTTGAAACCATTCCAGCACATAGAAGAATAAAAATTCCCTATTTTTTTTCTGAATCTAGCATTACAATACCCAAATCCAACAAAAATTGCACAAAGAAGTACAGAACAATCTCACTTAAAATAAGTAAGCCAAAATTCTTAAAAAAAAAAAAAAATTGGCAAACAGAATTTAGGAGCTTATTAAAGGAATAGGATATCATGACCAAGTGAGATTTATTCCAGGAATGCAAAGATAGTTTGATATAAGGGAATCTGTTAATATGTTAATCACTCATAGATCTAGGGAGAAAAATCATTATGATTATCTTTATAAATTTCAGAAAGCATTTGAAAAAATTTTACATCTGCTTTTGAATTTTTATAAAACCTAATAAAATAGTAACTAGTTATTCTATACTATGAGAAATCTCAGCCCAAAAGCTAGCATTCTGCTTAATGGAGAAACTCTAAATGCATTATCACTAAAATCAGGACCAATGGATAGGAGACCCAATAACATAAAGGTGTCAGTGCTCCCTAAATTAATGAAGGAATTCAATCCACCATTCTCAAAGGCCTGGCAGGGTTGGTTTAGTTTTTTCTTTTTTCTTTTTGAAACTTGATAAACTAATTCTAATGTATAAGGATAAGCGGAGGGCAAAAATTAAGACATGATTGAAAAATAAATTAGAAAAAAGAACAACGGTGCAAGTCCACAACAAGTAAAAGTATAGTAGTAATCTTCAAATCTGAAATAGACAAAATAGAAATCAAGGAAAAATAAAATAGTATTGAAGGCACAATTGGAATTTGTAATGAAGTGTAGAAATAACAGATTCATAGAGATCTTAAACATCATAAGCATATATTAAGGATGGCAAGATGTCAATAAATTTGAAAACTTAGATGAAATGCATAATTTTCTAGATGAATATGCATTACCAAAAGTTACTTAAGAAAAGTAATCATTAAAGAAATTAAATTGGTAGTGTAAAAGAGCCCATCCTCGGCCAGGCACGGGGGTTCATGCGCGTAATCCTAGCACTCTGGGAGGCCGAGGCGGGAGGATTATTTGAAGTCACGAGTTTGAGACCAGCCTGAACAAGAGAGAGACCCTGTCTCTATTAAAAATACAAAAATTAGCCTCATGTTATGGAACATGCCTGTAGTCCCAGCTACTCGGGAGGCTGAGGCAAGAGGATGGCTTGAGTACAGGAGTTTGGGTTCTGGGGAACTATGATGCCACTGCACTCTAGCTGGAGCCACAGAATGAGAGTCTGTCTCAAAAAATAAGAAGAAGAAGAAAAAACCCAAAAACCTGTAGTGAATACCTTTGTACATATATCTTGAATTATTTACATTATTGGAGAAAGATACTATTTTCTTTTGAGGAAACAAGAATAACAAATCTCCAAATCGAAGTAAGATTAAAAGAGGTTATGAAGAAAAGACTAATCTGGGCTAAAAATATTGGAATAATTAAATAATAATAAATAAATATTGGAATAAATAAATTAAATAAATATTGGAATAATCCAAAAATGTTGGAATAATTCCCAGCTCTAATGGAGAATTGGATCAACTGTGAATTAACGTACATGTTAAATTTGGTCACACGTAACAGAAGTTGGACTCCAACAGCTAAACCAGATAGGGGTTTTCTTTTTCCCCTGTAAGAAAAACCCAGAGCGAGGTAGTCTGGGGCTAATGGTGTGGCAGCAGGGACCGGAGTTCTCTGCGCTTTCTGCTCTGCCATCCTTTGTGGGACTTGGGATTGTGTAGTCACAGAATGGCTGCTCTACCTCGAGGTACCTCTTCCACACTGGGCAGGAGGAAGGGTTGAGTAAAAGTAAAAGATAAAACGTGTGTGCCAGCACCTCCCTCTTTTTAAATTGGAAGCAGTTCTCTTGGAAGCTCAAACCTATAGTTTTTTTTTTTTTTTGAGACTATTCAATAGGCCATTTTATTTTTAAATTGTATCTTTGAGTTTTAAAAACTCCTTTTGACATAAAGACATCAGCCAGGTATTGCTGCCCAACAGGGGCATAAAACAATAAGCATTTTTTTTTTTAATTCCAGGGTATTGTGAGGGTACAAACATTATAGTTACACTTTATGTCTTTGCCTCACCCAAATGCGGGTTAAAGGCATGCCCTTCCCTCCCTTTAGTGCTCCCCGTGTCCTTTAGTTGTAGATTTTTATCTCTATTTTAGTAGCCAGAACTGAGCCACATGGCTCACCCTAGTTGCAAGGGAATGTAGGGAGGTGAGAATTTGACTACGTCACCATACCCTCTAAAAGTGGAGTTCTATTAATACAGAAGCAGGGGAGAATATGTCTTTGGTAGGTAACTGGTAATGTCTGCCATGCCTGAATTAAGTTGCATGGGCTGCACACAGAAAACATGGGGAAATAACTTAAATCATACAGAGATTCTGTGTGCTATTCTTCTTAGTGGGCGTGTGCCCTGGGGTTTGGGTAGAATGGGAGCATCTGTTCCCTCAGTTGATATCAGCTCCTACCTGCCTCTTGTCTATGAGCATCTAATTGGGCTGAATGCCAATCTGGTTATTAACAACCCGTGGTTTGCATAGAGTGTGGCACCTAAAGCCAGGCCAGACACTTCATCTGATGCTCTAACCGAGAAAGAGCTGTCTTTTCTCCAACACCCGAGGAAAAACCACCTGCTGTGTTAGACTGTCAAGAGATGGCATATGTATCTTCTAAGTGGCACGTGTTTAAGAGATTTGGAGGGATAATTTTGACGCCAGGCAGTTTCCACCTGGGGCACTGACTTGAGTTCTCAGCAGCCATGTAAGATGCGATTTCACAGAATTTCTGAATTAGTGACATAGCCAACAGGAAGAAGTGACCTTCCTGTTGGCTCACTGGGTTCTGAGGGACCAGGAGATGGATAGGTCAGCCTTGACTAATTACCATTCTCCTTCTCTTTTTCCACCAGTCTGAACACCCAAAGAGGAAGATAACAAGCAAGTTTATTGCTGGCTCAGCCACATAAGCCATCCTTTGGGGCTCTGTGCTCATTCAATTTGCTCCACTCCAAACAGAGTCCCTGGGAACTGCTGAGTTGAAATAGGATATAATATGTTGGTAGTTTGCAATTGTGTTATTATCCATTTGTTCATAAAAGTTAACCTTTAGTATTAAAATTTGGTCTGATAGTAAAAAGTTCAGGATGTTCAGCAACTTGGAGTAGTCTTGCTTTCTTATGATTTTAAAGGTAAAATTGATTTTTTTATTTGAGAAATGTCTTCAAGTTTCTTGAAAACAAAAACTTTAGCAGCATTTGTATAAATATAATTTAGCGTATCTCTTGGAAGGAGAAATTTAATTTGAAAATGATGAAAATAGATCAGGTGGAAATGGTGTTGTGTTTTGAAAATAAAGTTACTGGGAGGTCTCATTTGATCTGGAAACATTCTAGTTTCTCCATCACTTTAACAAAATTGTCATCTTTAGCAGAGGAGAAATATTCGTCATGTGATGATTGCTAAATAAATGCTCTAGTGAAGCTTGAGTGCATGAAATTGCATATACAGTTGAGTGTTTGAATTTATTTTAGAAAAATGAAACCTACATAATTTAAGGCCATTTACAAAGTCACTTTGTTTATGATTGGATAAGTGAAGTTAAAGACTGTCGACTTAACAGTTTAGTCGTTATATCTTCTCAGTTACATTATGTAGTTTAATTTATAGTTTAATTTGCCTGAAACAAATGTTTATAACTCCACTTTTGTCATCTTTTTTCTTTAGAATTTTTTAATGAGCTATGTTTTAGTACCTTGTTGTAGGCTTTATAAAGTATAAGAGCCCTTATTGTTTAAGGTAAAAAAATTAATGAGGTTAACTAACTTCATTCCACTTAGGTATATCCAGTTCAGGGCTCACAATTTCTGGTGCATTGGAGTTTTAAGGATTTCAGTGCCATGCATTGACTGTCCTCATTGAAGCAAATCTAAAGAATATATGTGACTTCCAGTAACTAGTGAGCATACATTTGAGCACTTTCCTCTACAAACCTTTGAGTTGACTTGTGTGGAGGATGTCAGGATGGGTAAGATGTGATCTTAGCTGTTAGGAACTTAGTCTAGAGAGGACAAGACATCCAGGTAACTGTAAGCCAAGGCTTTACATGACAAGTGCCGTAAATGAGCTATAAACTGAGCATGGGCGGAGTTGTGAGAAGGGAAAAGACATTTTTGTTGGGAGATCAGAGATGGCTTCTTGGAGGAGAGGTGCCATTTGAAATAGATAGTGAAGGGTGAGGAGAGTTTTTTTAGGATCAGGGAAGAGGGACTAACATGAATATAGGAACAGGGGCATAAAAATGCAGAATTTGTGTGAGGCCATAATATTATGGTGTATTTAGCAGGAATTAAATTTGGCTAGGTCCAAACTAAGATGCCTTCACTAGCTTGATTAGAAGGATTTTATTCTGTAGGTGAGAAGAAGCCACTGAAGACTTTTAGTCGGGAATAATAAAATGAACACAGTGGTTTAGGAAGATGAATCTGCTGGTGGCATGAAGGCCGAATTCAATATACTGGGGGGAGATTATTGCCACAATAAAGGACTTGGGGAGAGTAGTGGTACCGGGAATGAAAAAGAGGACAGGTGTGGCAGGTGTAAGATTCAAAGGGCTGATTTTGAGGATAGGTTGACATAAGTTTCAAAAACCATGAGATTGAGATATGGGGGGACATCTCTTTGAAAATACCAGCAAGTCTCCATTGAACACTGTCGTACTCAGCGTATCCTTCTCGAGCACCTACTGTGTGCCGGGTGCTGTGCTTGGTGCTGAGGATTCAAGGTGAGGTTGCCCCTGCCCCCAAGGGGTGGCCGTCTGAGGCGGGGGAGACTGCTGTGAGTCCAGCGGTTACACAGACCAGTGTGAGAGCAGGCTGAGCAGTGCCGTGCCCAGCAGTGTGTGAGCTGCCCTGGCCTGGGCAGTGGCAGGATGCAGGAATTGTCGGGCAATGTGGAGAGAAGAAGGGGCTGACAGTAGGCCCTTGAGGGAGGAAGAGATGATCCCTCGCTCCCCCTTGCTCCAACCTGGAGACTGCCACACTTCTGGGCCTGTCCCCAGCTCTGGTGGGGAGCAGCCCTGTACCCACCCCTGCAGACTCCTTTGCCCTCTGTGCCTCACTGGTCCTTGCAGGTGTTCCTCTGCACCCTGACCGTCCATCCTCCGAGGATCCATATGGTCCTCACGCGGTAGGTGAGCTCTGGCTTCTGCACCTGCACACAGGGCCGCGTAGACCGTGTGAGCCACCCTCCCTCTGTGCGGCCCTCCAGCCCCTGGCTGCTTCCCATGACAAGGAGAGAGCGAGACCGATTCTCTCCAAGGTTCAGGCTCTCACGGGCTGCTTTCAGGGGTATTCGTTGGAGGCCATAGATGATTATAGGGTGACTCAGCAGGAAAGGATATTCTGAGTATTTTTCCCATGGTGACAAAGGGACCAGAGGCATCCCTTGTCCCTGCCCCATAAGCGTAGTGAGGGGCTGGCTGCTGCGTCCTCCTCCCCTGGGGGTCCTTAACTTCAGCTCACTTGGATGCTCCTGCAGCTGTTGAACACACCCCTTAGCTCCGGCTCCCTTTCAGCAGCTGCTGTATCTGTTCCCTGTATCCCCAGGTCTTAGCAAGGATTTCCACGTGGCTTGCTTGATCTTTTGTTTTTCTCTTTGACTTCCTGTTCACTCTAAAGCTCCTGCAACTCGCTAACTGCCTCTCAAGGTCTGAACCCTGCCTTTTTGGTTTTTTCTTCAGTTGTTGCCCAGCTCGCCTCCTTGTAGCATTTGACTTTGGGTTTAAATGATCTCTTCTTCCTTGGCTTCTCCTCTTTCTCCGGCTGCTTCCCCAGCCCCCGTTTCTGGTTAGTCATCTGGGAAGTGTCTGGCTTTCTCTTTCCTTTCCTGTGTTCCTGTCTCCTCTTGGCACAGATGGCTTCCTGAGGCCGGCGGGTGCTAACACACACCTCAGGTGAGTGTGTCCACAACTGACTCATGTCCTCTGCTTCCCTGCCTGGTCCCAGTTCAGACCCTCCCCTGCAGAACCCGTGGCATCACCACCTGCTCCTGCAGCTCAGAATTTTACATTCGACTCTCTCCCTGCCGAAGTTTTGTGGCATCTCCCGGTGAAATCTCCTATAGGATCTAGCCTACATCTTCTACATCTTCCCTAATTCTTTGGGGGGAAATGCCACAACTGTGCCTCTGCTCCTGGCATCTAGCTTTTCTCCTTTCCCCGGTAACAATAAGTTGTCTGCTTGTGGTTCCTGGTCCACACCAACATCTAGCCCATTCACCCTGCTGGACACCGTGACAGCTGCCTCTTAGCGAGGCACTGCAGGCTGTACACTTTCAGCCTCGTCTTCTACCCCGACCTTACCCTGTACTTACCCTGTATCGAAGCCTCCTCTTTACTCTTAGAGTTTTCTAGAATGTGTCATGACACACTGTCACTTCTCCTCTTCCTGATAGTCTTGCTTCTGTAGGAAACACTTTTCACCCAGTTCTCCCCCAAGTGAGCCCCTAAATGTGCTTCCAGGCCCAGCTCCGGCTCCTCATGCAAAGTCTTCCTCCCACCTCTGCCCTCCCTGGGCCACGCTGAGGCAGCCGCCTCTCGAGGCTCGCGTGGTGCCATGCTCGTCTCTGAGGGTGCGCGCGGTTCCTGGTGTGGTGATGGCTCATTTACAGGTCTGAAGCCAGAGCCTGGTCCCCACATACTTCTCAAGCCCTGCTCACCTGTGTGCCTTAGCAGAAATGGTAGAGGGATTAATTCAAAGTCTTGAGAGGAGACAGAAGCAGGGGAACCTCCAGGTTTCCACAAGGTCTCAGAAACCAAAGGACAAGAGGAGTTTGGGAATGGCGCTGTTAACACTGTCACGTGGCAGCAAAGTCACAAAAGGCAGGCACAGGTCCTGGGGGCTTGGTTGTTTTACAAAGAGGAATGGGGTGGTCAGTTTTATGTGTCAGTGTGGCTAGGCTATGACCAAACGCCCAGTTGTTTGGTCAAATGCCAGTCTAGATGCTTTGTGTTATGGATGTGATCAATATTTCAATCAACAGACATTTTGTTTTAAATTTCAGAATATTATGAGGGTACAAGCATTTTGGTTACATGAATTGCTTTTGTACAGTTTGGGTCAAAGTTGTAAGTGTGTCGATCGCCCAGATAGTGTGCACTGTACACATTAGGTGTGACTTAACCTATCCCCTCCTCCCCACTCCTACCTGCTTGATTTCCATTGAGTTTTACTACCATATGTACACATGAGTGTTGATCATTTACTTCTTATATAATAGTGGGTACTTGTTTTTGTTTTTCCATTCTTGGGAAATACTTCACTTAGGAGGATGGTCTCCAGTTCCATCCAGGTTGTTACAAAAGGTATTAGTTCATGTAAGGCATGAAACTATAAGAATTCTAGAAGAAGAGGTTGGAAAAACTCTTATAGATATCACACTAGGCAAAGAATTTATGAAGAAGACCCAAAGGCAATCACAGCAACAACAAAAAGAAAGAAATGGGATGTGATTAAATTAAAAAGCTTCTGCACAGCCAGGGAACCAATCAGCAGAGTGAACAGGAAACCTGCAGAACGGGAGAAAATATTTGCATGCTATACATCTGATCAGGGGCTAATAACCAGAATCTACAAAGAATTCGAGCAAATCAACAAGAAAACATCAAACAACCCCATTAAAAAGTGGGAAAAAGAAATGAACAGGAGCTTTTCAAAAGAAGATAGACTAATGACCAATAAACATATGAAAAATGCTCAGTGTTTCTGATCATCGGGGAAATGCAAATCAAAACCACAATGAGATATCACCTAACTCCAGTGAGAACAGCTTATATCAAAGAGTCCCAAAACAACAGATGCTGACGTGGATGTGGAGAGAAAGAACACTTACACACTGCTGGTGGGACTGCAAACGAGTTCAACCCCTATGGAAAGTAGTATGGAGATACCTCAAAGAACTAAAAGTAGAACTACTATTTGATCCAGCAATCCCACTACTGGGTATTTACCCAAAGGAAAAAAAGACATTCTATAAAAAAGACACTTGCACTCAAATGTTTATAGCAGCACAATTCACAATTGCAAAGATGTGGAAACAATCCAGGTAACCCCAGTACATGAGTGGATTAATTAAACATGGTATACGTATACCATGGAGTACTACTCAGTAATCAATAGACTTTGAATGAAGCATAATGTGGGGGGGCCTCATCCAATCACTTGAAGGCCTTAAGAGCAAAGACTGAGGTTGCCCCAAGAAGCAGCAATTCTGCCTCAAGGCTGCAGCATGGAAACTCTGCCTGAGTCACCCACCCTGCAGATTTCAGACTCAAGGCTGCAACATCAGCGCTTACCTGAATTTCCAGTTGCTAAAAATAAATCTTTCTCCATATCTATCTTCTGTTGGTTCTGTCTGTGGAGAACCCTGACTAATACAGGTGTCTCTAAGCCAGTGTAGCTGAGGCCTCTCCGAGGAGTCTTGGCATTCACACTCAGTTCCCCGTGTAATTGAGGTAAGACTGAATCCTGACACGTTTAACGGTTAATATAAGCAGCACATTCTTACAGAATGTGGTAACAATCTGTTTTCCTGGTAGGAGGGTCCCTAAAAGCAGAGACCTTGTCTGTTTTCTTAACTATTTTATTTCAAACCTTGGGGCCATGCCTGGCATATGGGAGGCATTCAAGAAATATTTGCTGAAGGAATGCTGATGCCTATGAGTCCTAGGTATTTAACCTCTGGATTTCCTTGTAGTTTCCTCATCTGTTTGAATTCTTCACCCATCCAATCTAAGCTCGGGCATTACCTCCTTTAGAGACATTTCCCTGGTAAAGCATTTCAGTATTTTATAACTAAGTGTTTCTCTGCCTACTTTATCAGACTGGGAATGCTGAGGGCAGGTATTTCATCTGGATCATTCTGTATCCCTAGCACAATACATAGTGCTGGAAAAGGTAGATTTAATGAATTTTTCAATTGAATATAACTATTTCCAGAGTTTATCAAAGTCCATAGGTCTAAATTAGCTTTAAAAGAATAAAGGCTAGGTCTACAGGGGACTATCGTAGGTAGAGAGAGCTTCATCTTACAGAGAAATCTGTAACATCTATAATTTGTTTCTAGGGCCACAGCTGATAAGACTATGTTCATTTCCCTCTAAGTATATGACATTGGCCCAGGCAAAGCTGTATAGAATTTCTCCTGTTCAGCGCTCAGGAGTCACAAATTCAGACGCCTTCAGGGCCTGGCCAGGTTAATGGCTGAATGTAAAGGATGAGTGATGGAAACTGTGGCAAGTACAGGAGTGGGAGTGGGAGCCCTTCTCAAGGTATCCAGGTAGTTGCAGTCTGCGGCGCACAAAACGTCAAGGGATGTGCAGAGCTTTGCCTCGTCGGGTCTGCACACATGATGTGGCCACGGACACTTTCATAATGGCTCCCAGTGGGTTGCTCACAGATCCGTAACTGCATTTCCCAATTGCTCAGTGCGGGTATGAATTACAGATTTACTTGTCCTCTTAGTGTTATTCCAGTGTTCCCTTGGCACAATTGAAGATGGAAAAATGACCTATAAATCGATAGCTTTTACTCTTTCCCCTCTGACTAAAGTCATGTTTTACTGAAAGTCAAGGAATATTCAGGTGACTGTAGTTAGTCTCGTAAGATTGTTCCCTTGCATGCCCTGGCAAGCACCTCTTCCTTAAAAAGGTGAATGTATTTGATTCGGAAGAAAGCTTGCTGTAATAAAAACACATGCTGAATTTTTCTTTATATTAATACTGAAAAATTGACTTATTTAGGTGAACGTTTATCACGTATAAATGGTTTTTTTCATTTGCAAGAGCAGGTACTAGGCCTTGCCATAGAGACCCAGGATTCACCTTTTACTTTTTTAATGAGTTGGTTCCATCCACTGTTTAAAATAATGAAGGAAAACAATGAAGTTAAGAGGAGGTATTTTATTTTTTTTTATTTCAGAATATTTTGGGGCAAACATTTCGGTTATATATGATCTCTTTGCCTCACCCAAGCCAGGGATACAAGCGTGTCCTTCCCCCATACGGTGCGCAAGAGGTGGCGTTTTAAACGTTCACCTCCCACTCCAGAGAGTTAAGATGAGGTCTTCTCCCATTCCCTCTTCCCCTCCTCCTGCCCTTCCTTAAAATCTATCTTGCCCCACCCATCATTATCCAGAAATTTGAGAGACCTTGACTTTGTACTCGGACTTTGAACACATCTTTTGTAGATTTTTTTCTGAGCTGTCTTATCCTTAACGTCACATTCACATTCTACTCTACGTTATCCTGCCCACGGCTCAACTTCTCTCCCAGGCTTCCACATGGCGAGTCTCAGCTCACTTGCCTCCCACTCCTAAGCTGAGGCGACCACCTCTCTGCCTGTCTAGGGCAAAGCGCCAGTCCTGGGTTTCAGGGCGTTGCACAGGGTCGTTTCTGCCTGACGTCTTCTCCTCGGACGGATCTGGTGCTCCTTTCCAGGTTACTCTATGCAGCATCTGTTCGTTGTAATCCATATGTTTTCTGCTTAGCTAGTTGGTCTTAAATTTTTCTTGTGAAAAATTCTGAAACAGTTGGTATATGAATACTACGTAAAGGTAATAATGTTACGTTAAAATCCACTGCTTATTGAAATGAAGAATTAAACATCTAAAATTCACTGCTGAAATACTGTATGAAGAATCCCTGAGTGATAGGTCATTTGGAATACTATGCAGGCACACATTTTAACTTCTTTGAGCCAAATAAGAAAAACTGCAACATGCTTTAGTGTAAAAATCAATTTATTGTATAACAATCATACAGAATGCTTTTTATCTACAAAGAAAAATGGCTTCTCCAGCCTCCCTGTCCACCCAATCATGATAGTATGTCCTTAAGATACAAGTACTTCCAAAGGAAGACAAAGTGATATCCTCGTCTTCCAAATAAGGAAGCCCCCAGAAACATTCATAAAACAATATAGAAACACTGGAAAAAACTAAAATGGACTCTTACATATAAAATGCTGTTCTGCCCATGACAGTAATACCACTTTGCCGGAAAATAAAAAAATACTTCTCTGATATTTTGATAGAGGAGGAGAGGACTTCATCCTTTAAGATGCCTGAATAATTCAATATATAATTTTGATGGGTTGAAAATTTCTATATTCTATTCCCTAAACATTCCATTTTGTTAGTTTAAAAAATTGGGGAAATTAACAGATATGCTTTATAGCATTCATTTAAATGTTTTCATTCCCATGAGTAAGAGGAAATTTGAGGAAACATTTCCCACTTTAACAAATTATAGAAATATTACAATTTTTTATAGTTCTGTTTTAGAAAAGTCACATTAAAAGTAAACATTTTGGCTTTTTAAAGTTACAACACTTAATGACAGGTTAAAATATTTACCTGATTCAGTTTTTTGTGGCTAAGATTTTATAGCTCTGTATTTTTTATCAGCCCTTGAATGGTTTAAGGTTGTAAGAGTTTTATTAAGCCTCACTAGAACTAAAGACCAAATTGGAAATCAGCATCCTGAATGAAACCTCTAACTAAAATTCTGGCATTAGCTTGAAAGGGTAAACTACCCACATTTTTCCCCCACTTTGATCTGAGAGGTTTCACCTGCCTGTACTTATAGCTGCTTGACTTTAGCGGTCAGTCTGCTCAAGGATGTGCCCTCCTTGCGGTACAGGTTTGATGTGCAGTGAAGCTGAATACAATGGCTAGTGACGTCTGTCTTCTAAGTCCCATTTTTTACCTGGAGTGTACTTTGGTAACAGATTTTTAGCCCATGTTTGAGACCTAAAACTGAACTAGAGTCCAGTTTCTCCAAAGGGCTTTCTCCTTAGTCCCATTTGTGTTTTGTCACAGAGGAGCAAGAACAGTCCCACGAAACTAGCTCTTGTTTTCAAATGAATTGCCAGGAGAGAACAATACATTGAATGCAGTTGTAAGGTGACCCGAGATGGAAGTGGTGATTAAGCACCCTAGAGCACGTTAGTTTTAGGAAATGATTTAGAAGAATGAATGGAAGAGTTAAGTGGGCATCAGACAGGAAGCTGTCTGTTCAACTGAAAGGGATCAACCGGTACAGAGGGAACAATACAGGGTACAGTGCATCACCCTGAAGACTATACGTTAGTCACCTTTAAAAAATATGCCAGAATCCTGAGAAGGGTTAGTTTACGTGAAATAAAAAAAAAAATTATACTGATCTAACATTTAACAGGGAAAATCATTTTAAAACTAGAGCTGGGGGGGGGGAAGCAAAAAAGGGATAGAAAGGCACTCTAGACAGTAATGAGTTGGGACAGTGGTGAAAATGCCTTTCTGGTGCTTATACATTTGATGTCAGTGTTAGGACCTAAAAACTTACTTAAAAAAAATAAGGTAGGGAAGAAGATAAAGTGTCAATGTTGCAAGTCTTATTTTATAGGGTATAAATTAATCTTTGTCAAATCTTTAGAAAATGTTCTTTGTTCCCATTCTTGGTACAGTTTACTAGTAAAAGCCCAACACAGAGAGAAAGGAAGTATCCATTAATGCTTTCATCTGCTTTTGGGTGTGATTCTCGGTAGGGATCACGAATCTGAGCAGGGAAGGGATGTGCTGAGTTTGCCAGCACATTTTTCTGCGCTGGCATTTTTCATTGTGGCTCATTACTTAGCCCACGGCTCAGTGCTGGAATCTTTCCAAAGTACTCCATCCTTGTCTTCCTCTTTTCAAAAACTTAACCTGCAAAGAGTGATGGCAGGTATTTGGGATAACATTTACAAATAGGATCACAAAAAAATAGCTGACTAATGTCTATTGTTCCCCCCATTGCTGTCAGCTCTGATTTATAAACATTCCAGTGGCATATGTGTTCAAAAGAAGAGGTCAGATTGGACTCCGGTCCTTGTTCAGAAAGAAAAGAGACAGCCAGGTTCAGATACTGCTTTTAGTACAGAACATGGTGACTTTCTTAACCTAGGCTGGCTAACTTGGGAGGTAGACACAAATATATGAATTAAGGAAACTGAGGAACAGTTCCTATCCCAAACCCCTGAATTATGAAAATCTGGCAGATGAATTTTCTTCTTAGAATAACTAAGCTCCAAAATTTCATCACTAAGTTCGGAATGAGGAGTAGTTGTGGGAATTTGACAGACAAAACCCTGGCTTAGCAGAGAGAAGTGTGATAGATTTTTCTATCTTCCATGTATGATCCCATTTCAATATTTTCTGGGGTTGATTCCTAAAGGAACAAATGGACTCATTACTTTATGTACCGGCAATTATTGCTTAATACAGATTAGAACATACCCTGTATTTAGAATAAACATTTTGTATATGAACATTTTAATATGAACAAAAACTAACTTTTTATTTGAAGACTTTAGTGAAAAACAGTGCTCCATGTTTCCTGGCTTTGTACATGTATAAGGCGTTACAAGACAGTTTCTGGTGAGGGGTTATGTCTGTGTGGGAGGGAGGGAGGGAGGCGTTGCACCAGGTCTGAGGTCTTAGGTCTTCAGAGGTCAGCATCACCTCAATGCTGATCAAAGCATTCAGTTAACAGATTAACCTAATAGCAATATATTAATATATTCCAGGTACAAATGATTTATAAACTCAAAAGAAATTAGTTTATGCTAAAACATATATAACTTTCAATTCAGTCTTTGCTTTAAAACAAGCGAATCTGTTAGGCTAGTATATATGCTTTAAGTTACTCTATTGTGCTTTCTTGTTCATCACTCCATTGGCTGCAGTGAAGTAGGCTTTGGAAAAACCATTCTTCACTTCTTTCGCTGCAGGTGGCTCTTGCATAGCTTTCTTCACAGGCTTTTTTCGGTATGTCTGTTGGATGTGTATATTTTGAAAAGAAAAAGAAAAAGATCCTTTAATATAAGACCTCATCTCTAACACTGCATATAGTTAAAACAGCACATGATTTTGGGGGGCACTGGACTTTCCAGTAAGAATTTGTGTTTTTTTTTTTGTTGTTGTTGAGACAGAGTCTCACTGTGTTGCCCTGGCTAGAGTGTCGTGGCGTCATCCTAGCTCACAGCAACCTCAAACTCCTGGGGCTCAAGCGATCCTTCTGCCTCAGCCTCCCGAGTAGCTGGGACTACAGGCATGCGCCACCATGCCTGGCTAATTTTTTTTCTATGTATTTTTAGTTGTCCGATTAATTTCTTTGTATTTTTAGTAGAGACGGGGTCTCGCTCTTGCTCAGGCTGGT
>CAUYRB010070917.1:0-25480 GCA_963574695.1 Propithecus perrieri
ATATATACAAAAAATTAGCCGAGCATGGTGGCGCATGCCTGTAGTCCCAGCTACTCGGGAGGCTGAGGCAGTAGGATTGCTTGAGCCCAGGAGTGTGAGGTTGCTGTGAGCTAGGCTGACGCCACGGCACTCACTCTAGCCTGGGCAAAAAGAGTGAGACTCTGTCTAAAAAAAAAAAAAAAAAAACAATCCAACAATAATTAGTGTTGGAGAGGATGTGGAGAAATTGGGACCCTCATACACTACTGGTGGGAATGTAAAATGGTGCAGCTACTTTGCTACTTTGAAAAACAGTTTGGCTGTTTTCAAAATGTCAAAAATGGAGTAATCGGCTGGGAGCAGTGGCTCACGCCTGTAATCCTAGCACTCTGGGAGGCTGAGGTGGGCGGATTGTTTGAGCTCAGGAGTTTGAGACCAGCCTGAGCAAGAGCGAGACCCCGTCTCTACTAAAAATAGAAAAGTTAGTCGTGCCTAGTGGTGCACACACCTCGCCTGCAGTCCCAGCTACTTAGGAGGCTGAGGCAGGAGGATCGCTTGAGCCCAGGAATTCGAGGTTGCTGTGAGCTAGGCTGATGCCACGGCACTCTAGCCCGGGCAACAGAGTCAGACTCTGTCTCAAAAAAAAAAAAAATGCAGTAATCATATAACCTGGCAATTCCACTCCTAGGTATACTGTATACTCAAGAGAAATGAAAACATGTTCACACAAAAACTCATACACGAATGTTCCTAGCACCACTGTTCACAATAGTTAAAAGGTAGAAACAACCCAAATGTCTAACTGATGCAGAAATACCATACACCCATACAATGAAATGTAATTTGGCAATAAAAAGAAATGAAGTACTGACATAGGCTACAACAGGAATGAACCCTGAAAACATGATGCTAAGTGAAAGAACCCGGACACATAGACACATACATGCCGTATGATTCCATTCACATGAGATGTCCAGTACAGGCAAACCCTACTCAGAAAGTAGAAGAGCGGTTGTCAGGGGCTAGAGCAGGGGGGAGTGGGGAGTGACAGCTAACGGGTACAGAGTTTCTTTTTGGGGTGATGAAAGTGTTCTGGAATTAGTGGTGATGGTTGCACAACTCCGTGAATATACTAAAAGCCATTGAATTGTGCATTTTAAATGGGTGACATCTCAATAAAACTGTTTAAAAGGGAGAAAGACAGCAAGGGAAGAAAGCCCCTGATTCAGGGTCGCGGTGGCCAGCTGGGGCAAGGGCAAAGTGTAAATGGCTGTAACCTTAACCCTCCGGTCCCTGCGCTGGGCATTTGCATGCCGTCAGCCGCAGGCCCTTCGCGTTATGGGCCGTCAGGGGAGCGTTCCGAGCTCGGACCCCGAGTCCTCGGCCGGCCGGGGTGCACCTGAGGGGCCGGCACCAGGGGAACCGCGTACCCGCAGCAGGTGACCCCCCCCCCGGGAGCGCCCCCGAGCGTCAGGGCGAGCGCGCGCCCCAGGCGCGAGGGGGTGTGGCGCGGGCGCGCGCAGAGTCCAGGGTTGCCCAAGGCAGCTGGCGGGGAGCTGGGGGCGGGGGAAGGCGCGCGCCCCGGACGCGGCCACTGAGCGAAGGGGGTCGGCTCGCTGGGGGGGACCCTCGGCGGCTCGGGGGGGTTGGGGCTGCGCGCTGGTCCCCCGGCCCCGGCAGGGAGCGCCCCCGCCCAGGCGCCCCGCCGCTCGGGGGCTTTGCCGGCCCTCCCTGGGCGCCCCCGCCTGGCGCGGTGGTACAGTCCGGGCTTAAAAGGCTCCGCGGCCGTGGGCCGGCCCAGTGTGTGGGTGGCGGCGCGCGCGGGGCGCGGGGCGCGGCAGTGGGGGCGCGCGAGTGGGTCTGGTGTGGGGCTCAGGGGTGCGTCCACGTGGCCGGCGGGCGGCCGCCCGGAACCAGTGGCGGCGGAGGGACAGGTAGGTGGCCACCATCCCCGCGGGGCCACCCTGCTCGGTGGCCTGGGGCTCGGGCAGCCCCGGGGGTCCAGCTCGGCCTTGCGGGGGTCAGGCCCTGGCCCTGCCCCTGCCCCTGCCCGTCGGGCGCCGGCCTGCCTGGCCCTCTGTGCTCTGCACGGGTAGGGATGGCCACCCCAAGCCCAGCAGCCCAGCCCGATGGGGACCCTTTGTCGCGGAGGAGCGACACCTCCGAGGATTCCTGCTGCACTTCATCCACTCATCAATCCAAGGATTGCTGCTGAGGGTGCTCCTGGCGGGGTAGGGCGAGCTGGGCTAGCAGCACAGGGAGGCATTGGGTAGTGTTGGACCCACGTCTCTGCGCGGGGTTGTTCCCGTACTGGAGCGCTGTACTCGCAGGGCTGTAGCAGACGGGTGGGTGTACCTGTGATGCCAGAGGTTGCCACTTACAGGTGGGGGCTGGGGTGGGCTCTTGGGCTGCAAATCCTGCCTCTCCAGGTCTCTCTGCTGACCTGTCCCCAGCCTGTCCGTAAGCTTGTCTTCCTGGGAGTATGGAGAAGGTGAGGGCAGGATGTGGCCGGCCTCTCTTCTCTTTTGCCTGCCTTTCTTCTCCTGGTGTTGCATTAGAGGTCTAGGATGCAGACCTGACAAAAGAGCCCCAGAGAGATGATCAATTCGAGCTGAAACTTTGCAGTTTCCAGCTGGGCCCGCTCCTTGTTCTAGCAAATGTATTTTTTCCTTTCTCTCATCTGTGCCTCCTTGGTTTGGTTCCCCGAGCCCCCAGGCTGGTGCCTCCTGTTTCCTTCAGGGCTGGGGCACTGAGAGGGTAGTGCTGAGCCCTGCCCTGTTGGCTGCCACGACACTGCTCTGCTGTCTTTGCAGCCTGGGTCTGGCTGGGTGTGGCCTGGGGGCTAAGTGCCAATCCCAACATTGTCCCTATGGCCCGAGCCTCATCTCCCCAAGGCCTCAGCTGCATTTGGGACATTGCTCCCCTTCCATAAGGCTCCTGGGACTCCCAAGGGTGGATTGGGCCCCCTGCACATTGCCCTCCCCAGCTAACCTCTGGATCCGGCGTGAGCCGTGCGGGGCTACTGGACACTGTCTGGCTGTGCCTGAGCAGAGCTTGACTTATGTCTGTCTCGGCACGTGGCTGTGGGGGCAGGCGACTTGGCTTTGTGTTGCAGCGGGGAGGCCAGACAGCAGACTCCTGGACAGCCAGCTGAGGCCCCTGGGGCCAAGAGGCAGCTGGCCCCCTGCGGGGATGTGGTGGTGCTGGGTCTAGCTTCAGGCCTTGATGCCCCAGACCTCTGTCCTGGGCTTCTGGTCGCAGTGCCACTCAGGGGTGGTGTCCCTGCCCCCACTCCCCTCCCCCAACTGTGCTTATTCTCTCCCTGCCTCTCCCCTTCTCTCAGCTCAGGCAGGGGCATCTCTGTGGCCTAAGGCTTCCCTGTGATTGCTGCTCTGTGCAGCTGGCGACCTCAGCTCCGGGATGTGTCACTGAGGCTCTCAGTTCCAGGAGGGCCTCCTGGCCTGCCTTTCTGAGCATCTGGCTCTGCCACCCCCTTGGGTGTGGCCCAGCTGAGGCGAGGCCTGCTGGCTCTTCTCTAGTGCAGGGGATGAGAGGTGATTGATGCACCCTGGTGGAGGCCCCTCCTCTCTCCCAGCTGCGGTCACCATCTGGGGCTCCAGTGTGGTGGTGGCTCCTGGCCCTCTGTGGAATGGAGCTTAGCCTTCTGGGGGCCCTGGGCCAGACAGCACAGGAAGGGGACGGGCAGCCTGGGCCTGGGGTCTCTGACTCCCACTTGCCATCTCTTCTCAGGCCCGTCCCCAGGTGCAGCTGCTGGCCATGCCTGCTGTCTTCTTCCTCCAGCTGCTCTTCCTTGCTGTTGGTGGGGCCCTGGGCAACAGCAGGCCCTTCCGTGCCTTTGTGGTGACAGACACCACGCTCACCCACCTGGCTGTGCACCGAGTGACTGGAGAGGTGTTCGTGGGTGCAGTAAACCGTGTCTTTAAGCTGGCACCCAACTTGACCGAGCTGCGGGCCCACGTCACCGGGCCTGTTGAGGACAATGCTAGCTGCTACCCACCCCCCAGTATGCGTGTATGTGCCCACCGCCTGGCACCCGTGGACAACGTGAACAAGCTGCTGCTCATAGACTACGCAGCCCACCGTCTGGTGGCCTGTGGCAGTACCTGGCAGGGCATCTGCCAGTTCCTACGCCTGGATGACCTCTTCAAGCTGGGCGAGCCCCACCACCGCAAGGAGCACTACCTGTCAGGGGCCCAGGAGCCTGACTCCATGGCTGGCGTCATTGTGGAGCAGGGCCAGGGGCCCAGCAAGTTGTTTGTGGGCACTGCTGTCGACGGCAAGTCGGAGTACTTCCCCACCTTGAGCTCCCGCAAGCTCATCAGCGACGAAGATAGCGCGGACATGTTTAGCCTGGTGGGTGAGCCTTGCCCGCCTGGCCCTCCTTCTCCTTCCTGCATCCTGGCCCTGCCCCTTGGAAGAGCACTGGTCTGCTAGGGGAGGTTTTGACCCTCACTGCCTGAGATGCAGACAAGCTGCTGAGGGCAGCAGGACGGGCTGAGCGCAAGCTGTGTGGGGTCCTGTCTGCAGGGAGGCTGGTCACCCTGCCCTCTTTGGCCTTTCTGGCCTGGGCGGGGAAGGTGGGGCATCCTGAGGGAAGCCACTGGTGGACTGTGCTGGGGCTGGGGGGAAGGTGGGGTCAGGGGCAGCCCAGGGCCTCACCTTACACTCCCGCCACAACCTGCTCCCCAGGTGTACCAGGATGAGTTTGTTTCCTCTCAGATCAAGATCCCCTCAGACACACTGTCCTTGTACCCTGCCTTCGACATCTATTACATCTACGGCTTTGTGAGCGCCTCCTTCGTGTATTTCCTGACGCTACAGCTGGACACCCAGCAGACACTGCTGGACACAGCAGGCGAGAAATTCTTCACATCCAAAATTGTGCGCATGTGCGCAGGGGACTCGGAGTTCTATTCGTATGTGGAGTTCCCCATCGGCTGCTCCTGGCGCGGGGTGGAGTACCGCTTGGTGCAGAGCGCCCACCTGGCCAAGCCGGGCCTGCTGCTGGCCCAGGCCCTGGGCGTGCCAGCCGACGAGGACATCCTCTTCACCGTCTTCTCTCAGGGCCAGAAGAACCGGGTCAGCCCACCCAGGCAGACCGTCCTCTGCCTCTTTACCCTCAGCAACATCAACGCCCACATCCGGCGCCGCATCCAGTCCTGCTATCGGGGGGAGGGCACGCTGGCCCTGCCTTGGCTGCTGAACAAGGAGCTGCCCTGCATAAACACTGTGAGCCCCTCACTCAGCTCAGCTGTCCCCAGGCCAGTGTCTGGCCTGGGCTGACACCTGGCTGTCCTGTCCCAGGCTTGGCATAACCCTGGGAGTAGCACCATAGCCCTGATGCCCATTTCTCGCTTTCGGGGACCTCCGCCTTGTCTCTCCCTCTCTCAGCCCTTCCTCCCTACAGTCTTTCTTTTGCCCAGTGCCCTCCTTGTAGACCACCACCTCCCTCTCCCTGCCCCTGCAGCCACTCCCAGCAGGTTCCTCCGTGCTCCATCTCGTGGGTGTCCTGTAGCCCGAGCTGTGCTCCTCCCTGCGTTCCCTCTTCCATCTCCCTCCTCCAGCCCCAAGTGCCCTTGCCTGCAGGGTCCCAGGACAAGTAGTCAGGTCCGGATGGAGGGAGCGGGTTCCAGATCCTGTTCCCTCCTGGGACTGAGATCTGGTGGCCTTTGTCCAGTGGTGGACATACCCATCCTCTGTTTTGTCAGCCCATGCAGATCAATGGAAACTTCTGTGGGCTGGTGCTGAACCAGCCACTGGGTGGCCTGCATGTGATTGAGGGGCTGCCCCTGCTGGCCGACAACACTGACGGCATGGCCAGTGTGGCTGCCTACACCTACCACCAGCACTCTGTGGTTTTCATCGGCACGCGTAGTGGCAGTCTGAAGAAGGTGGGCTCTGGAACCCTTAACATGTGGGGATGGAGCTAGTCTCTGGGATACGGGACAAGGCGGGTGGTGGGAACACACAGATAAGCCCTGGGACACCCTAGACAGGGCACAGCTGGTAGGTAGAGGTATGGAGACTTCCCAGGTTGGGTCCCAGGAGCCCCTCAGCCATCCACACCCTCGCCAGCATCAGTGCCTTCTGTGGCCTGAAATGCTAGCTTCCTGTGGCTCTGGGGACAGAGACCAGACCTATTGTGGGGTCTCCCTGCCACAAGAGCTGGGTCTTCAGTTGAATGAATGAGGGAGCCGATGGGGCCGTAACCCTGTGCACTCTGGTCTGGGTGCTTCCCCTGGTGCCCACTCGCCACTTGGTTTCTCCCTGGCTAACTCCTTCCCATCTCACCCTAAATGTCACCACCCTGTAGAGGGCTCTTCCTCTGCCCCTGACGGTCTTTCCCTTTGGCCTCTGGTCCCCTTGTGGGCACTGGGGCTGCAGTACTGGCTGGGCCACAGCTCTGCCCATAGGAAGCAGGGCAGGGCTACAGCCGTTTCCATTCTGGGGCTGGGGGTGAACTCCGGGGCACTCAGATACGTTCTGAAGAGACAGGGCTCAGGATGGCTGTGGTGCTCTCGTCCTGCTCACTTGGCCTGGGGGTACACAGGGAAAGGTTTGTGAAGGGAGGTGCTGAGCTCCTGGGACCCAGCCTGCTCTGCTCCTGTGACCCTTTTTCCATTTGTCACAGCTGCATTGAGCTGTAACTCACATACCACAGAATTCACCCATTTAAAGTGTACACTTCAGTGGTTCTTAGGATATTTGCAGAGCTGTGCACCCATCACCACTGTCTCATTCCAGGACATTTTTATCACCCTAAAAACTGCCCTCCTTTGTAGCTATAACCCTTCCCCACCCCCTGACCTCTGTGTCTCCAAATTTCCTGGGGTCATTTTCTGGCCTTTGCACCCTCTTTCCCTGGCCTTGGGCTGTGGGTGCGAGAGCCCCACCAGGCCCTAACTTCAGCTCAGCCACAACCTAGAAAGCCCCTGGCTTGAGGAGAGGATGCCCTGGGTGCAGAGGGCTGTGGTGGCATCAGGCTGGCCCAGAGCTCCTCTACCCTGCTCTTGTGGCTCAGGTGCGGGTCGATGGCTCCCAGGATGCCCACCTGTACGAGACGGTCCCTGTGGTGGATGGCAACCCCATACTCCGAGACCTGCTCTTCAGCCCTGACCACCAGCACATCTACCTCCTGAGTGAGAAGCAGGTGGGCCCATGGTGGGTGGTGGTGGGTGGGGGGACAGGGGCAGGCTGGGTGCTGATGTGGCTGTCCCCAGGTGAGCCAGCTCCCGGTGGAGACCTGCAAACAGCACCTGAGTTGCGCGGCTTGCCTGGGCTCAGGGGACCCACACTGTGGCTGGTGTGTGCTGCAGCACAGGTGAGGGTGGCAGGTACAGGATGGGGGGTGAAAATGGGCTCCCTGCCCTGGGGAGTTAGAGAGCCAGTCACACCTGCTGTGCCTGCCCCCACCCGCCTGCCCACTCCTCCCCAGCCGTGCCCTCCTCCTCCCTCCCTCCTCCACTTTCCCCAGCTAATGAGCGGAACCTCCACCCCAAGTGACGTCCCTTGGACCCCAGGGGATGAGACCAAGGCTTGCTGTTGCCTGGCATTGTGAGCTGGGCAGGCTGTCCTCTGTCCCCCCCACCCCCCAGCCTCCCACTGCATCCGTTGCCTGAGCCCTCCTGGGGCAGAGAAGGGACTGACTCTGGACTGACCCCACACAGATGCTGCCGTGAAGGGGCCTGTCCAGGTGCCTCTGCCCCACATGGCTTTGCGGAAGAGCTGAGCAAGTGCGTCCAGGTGCGGGTCCGGCCCAACAATGTTTCAGTGACATCACCTGGGGTTCAGGTGAGTGGCAAAAGGGTGCTGGGGCTCGCGTGTGCGTGCTGGGGGTGTGCCCTGCTCTGAACCCTCTGCCTCCCCCAGCTGACCGTAGCCATGCGCAACGTGCCAGACCTCAGCATGGGTGTGAGCTGTGCCTTTGAGGAGGTGACGGAGAGTGAGGCCATCCTGTTGCCCTCTGGCGAGCTGCGTTGCCTTTCACCCTCTCTCCAGGAGCTCCGGGCTCTTACCAAGGGGCATGGTCAGTGGGCTGGGGCTGTCTGGGGGGAGTGGAAGCCACTCCGTGCCCCCCAGACAGCTCATGACCACTGCTGGGCTTATTGCAGGGGCCACCCACACCGTGAGACTGCAGCTGCTCTCCAAGGAGACTGGCGTGAGGTTTGCTGGGGCTGACTTTGTCTTCTACAACTGCAGTGTCTTCCAGTCGTAAGTACCTGGGACAGGCAAGACCTGCAGGGTGGCTGTCTCTAGGGGCTTATCTCTGTCCCCATAGCTCTTTGTCCCCCAGTGTGGTTCCTGGTGTGTCCCAGGGGAGGGGCAGTGAGACAGTGAGGGGGCAGTCTGGCCTCCATTATTTCTGAAGCCATCCCCCCGCCCAGGTGCATGTCCTGCGTCAGCAGCCCTTACCCCTGCCACTGGTGTAAGTACCGCCACGTGTGTACCAGCCACCCCCACAAGTGCTCCTTCCAGGAGGGAAGGGTCCACAGCCCTGAGGTGAGGCGGGCGGCGCGTGCGAGGGGACCGGGCTCTGTGGTGTGGGCTGGCCTCTGGCTTTTCTGCATTTGACTTCTTAGTTTCTTTGAGCCTCCTCAAGGCCGGGCAGGGCCAGCTGGGCCTGGAGAAGGGTGGTGGCCCAGTGTGCGGCTGACAGGTGTTTTCCCCCCAGGGCTGCCCTGAGATCCTGCCCAGTGGGGACCTCCTGATTCCCGTCGGTGTCATGCAACCTCTTACCCTGCGGGCTAAGAACCTGCCGCAGCCCCAGTCGGGCCAGAAGAACTACGAGTGTGTGGTCCGGGTGCAGGGGCGGCAGCAGCGAGTGCCTGCTGTGCGCTTCAACAGCAGCAGCGTGCAGTGCCAGAACACCTCGGTGAGGCCCCACCTGCCGCCTCCCCCTTGGGGGCCCAGGCTGTGGCCTGACAGGGGTCTGGAAGCCTCAGGTGGCCCTGGCAAGATACCCTCTGAGTCTCCTGCTGGGGGTTCCTAAGCCTGGGGGAGGGGTAGATGGCAAGAATCTTGATGGAGTGGGGGGGCTCTGCATGTCCTACCTGGGGTCACGTGGGTCCCTTTCCCCCAGTACTCCTATGAAGGCGATGAGTATGGTGACACTGAGCTGGACTTCTCTGTGGTCTGGGATGGAGATTTCCCCATTGACAAGCCTCCTAGCTTCCGAGGTGAGGGGCAGCATGGGGCCAGGGAGCCTGCCTCCCAAGGCAGAGTTGGCATTGCTGGGGCCAGGTCAGGGGGGAGCTCTTGCCCTCTCTCCTTTTCCGCCATTGCCCCCTCCGTCAGCAGCGCCCCCTGTGCCCGCAGCCCTCCTGTACAAGTGTTGGGCACAGCGGCCTAGCTGTGGCCTCTGCCTCAAGGCCGACCCCCGCTTCAACTGTGGCTGGTGCATCTCAGAGCACAGGTGCCAGCTACGGGCCCACTGCCCGGCCCCCAAGACCAACTGGATGCACCCCAGCCAGAAAGGTGCCCGGTGCAGCCACCCCCGCATTGCCCAGGTCAGCCTCCCTTACTACCCCTGCCTACTGTCCACTGGGCGCCTGTGAGTCTGGGCTGATGCTCTTGCTTCCCATCCTGCTCTGCAGATCCATCCTCTCATGGGGCCCAAGGAGGGAGGCACCTGGGTCACCATCGTGGGTGAGAACCTGGGCCTCGCCTCCCGAGAGGTGGGCCTGCGGGTGGCTGGTGTGCGTTGCAATTCCATCCCGGCCGAGTATGTCAGTGCTGAGAGGTGAGTGTGGCCATGTGGGTGCCCAGGCCTGTCTGCCCCAGCTGGCTCTGACATCTTCCAATCCCTAGGATCGTGTGTGAGATGGAGGAGTCGTTGGTGCCCAGCCCGCCGCCAGGGCCTGTGGAGCTCTGCATAGGTGACTGTTCTGCTGACTTCCGCACACAGTCTGAGCAGCTCTACAGCTTTGTGGTGAGTGGCTGCAGCCCTTCCCCTTCCCACCCTTCTCCCTGGCCCGGCTGGCTCCTCCCTCCCATCAGGGTTGCTTCTCCCACAGAGCCCAATGTTTGACCGTGTGAGTCCCAGTCGGGGCCCAGCTTCGGGGGGCTCTCGGCTCACCATCTCCGGCAGCTCCCTGGATGCTGGCAGCAGGGTCACAGTGACTGTGAGAGATGGCGAGTGCCAGTTCGTGAGGTGGGCCAGGGTCCTGCCAGCCTCAGGCTGAGCGTGGGGTGGGGGCTGTGGGGACAGGGTGGCTGAGGGCCCTGGGCCACCGCCTCTAAGCGCCCACTTGCCAACACAGGAGAGATGCTGAGGCGATTGTGTGTATTGCACCTGTCTCCACCCTGGGCCCCAGCCAGGCCCCCATCACCCTTGCCATCGACCGTGCCAATGTCTCTAGCCCCGGAGTCATCTATACCTACACTCAGGACCCCACGGTCACTCACCTTGAGCCCACCTGGAGTATCATCAAGTAAGACACTGGGCAGCATGCAGGGGGTCTGGGACTGGGCCTTGCCCAGTGACCAAAGCCTTGGGCATCTAGTCATGCCTCCATTGAGCCTAAACCCTTGTCAATAGAGGGCAGAGTTGTCCTGGCTGCATAGTACCTGGCACCCACTGGGTGATCCAGGGTCACAGAGGCCCTGGGTTCCCATGGCAGCCTTGAAAAATCTCCAGGGCTGGATGGGGGACAATGGAGGAGAGAGCCTGAGGTCCCTCACCTCTTACCCTAGTGGAAGTACCGCCATCACTGTGAGTGGGACCCACCTGCTGACAGTTCAGGAGCCCCGGGTCCGGGCCAAGTACCGTGGCATTGAGACCACCAATGTGAGTACCAACTGCCCCTGCCCCACCCCTGCTGCCCATGGCCTTGTGTGCTGGGCTGTTCACCTTTGTCCTCACAGACGTGCCAGGTGATCAACGACACTGCCATGCTGTGTAAAGCCCCCGGCATCTTCCTTGGGCGGCCCCAACCACGGGCCCAAGGCGAGCACCCTGATGAGTTTGGCTTCCTGCTGGACCATGTGCAGACGGCCCGCTCCCTCAACCACTCCTCTTTCACCTACTATCCCGACCCCAGCTTTGAGCCACTTGGCCCCTCCGGTGTGCTGGACGTCAAACCTGGCTCCCATGTGGTGCTGAAGGTGCAGCAGGGCTGAGGGAGGGAGGGCCAGGGAGGTGGAGAGCCCTGGGCTGAGCCTGTCCTCCATCCCCAGGGCAAGAACTTGATCCCCGCAGCAGCTGGTAGCTCCCGCCTCAACTACACTGTGCTGATCGGAGGCCAGCCGTGTGCGCTCACTGTCTCGGACACACAACTCCTGTGTGACTCACCCAGCCAGACTGGCCGGCAGCCCGTCATGGTGAGTGGGGGATGGGGAGACCACCAGGGCAGCTCAGGGTGGGCGTGGGGGTCAGCTCACCTCGGGCCTGTCCCTGCAGGTGCTGGTGGGTGGCCTAGAGTTCTGGCTGGGCACCCTGCACATCACAGCTGAGCAGGCGCTGACCCTGCCGGCCATGGTGGGACTGGCGGCAGGGGGTGGGCTCTTGCTGTTGGCCATCACCGCCGTGCTGGTTGCCTACAAGCGCAAAACTCAGGATGCAGACCGCACACTCAAGCGGCTCCAGCTGCAGATGGACAACCTGGAGTCCCGCGTGGCCCTGGAATGCAAGGAAGGTGCCTGAGACGGGGGCTGTGGGGGGGCTGTGGGAGCGGGTCTCCCTTCTTCTGCTCAGCGCTCTCCCTTCTCTGTTCCTCCCCAGCCTTTGCAGAGCTGCAGACCGACATTAATGAGCTAACGAACCACATGGATGGGGTGCAAATCCCTTTTCTGGATTACCGGACCTATGCCGTGCGCGTGCTCTTCCCCGGCATTGAGGCCCACCCAGTGCTCAAGGAGCTGGACGTGAGCCCCCGCCTGGCCTGCCCATGCTCCATTTTCTGTTCTCCCCAGGGGCCCCCCCACCTGCCCTATTCTCCGTTTTCACCCTCTGAGACTCCCTGCTCCCCACAGACCCCACCCAACATTGAGAAGGCCTTGCGCCTCTTCGGGCAACTGCTGCACAGCCGCGCCTTTGTGCTCACCTTCATCCACACACTAGAGGCCCAGAGCAGCTTCTCCATGCGTGACCGTGGTACTGTGGCCTCGCTCACCATGGTGGCCTTGCAGAGCCGACTCGACTATGCCACAGGGCTGCTCAAGCAACTGCTGGCAGACCTTATAGAGAAAAACCTTGAGAGCAAGAACCACCCAAAGCTGCTATTGCGCAGGTACCCAACACCACCCTGTTCCCCTAACCCCTGCCAGGCCCTGCTCCCATCCCAAACCCTGCCCTTCCCAGGCGAGAGCCTCATCATGCTTCTCCTGCCCTAGGACAGAGTCAGTGGCTGAGAAGATGCTTACCAATTGGTTCACGTTCCTGCTGCATAAGTTTCTGAAGGTGCGCTTGGCGGGCTGGGTGGCAGGGGAGGTGATGTCAGGAGCAGCTGACTTGGCTGTCAGACAGGCAGCAAGCTGTGTACCTGACCCTGGCTACAGGAATGTGCAGGGGAGCCGCTCTTCCTCCTGTACTGTGCCATCAAGCAGCAGATGGAGAAGGGCCCCATCGATGCCATCACAGGCGAGGCACGCTACTCCCTGAGCGAGGACAAACTCATCCGGCAGCAGATCGACTATAAGACGCTGGTGAGCATGGGCCAGGTAGGCAAGAGGCTTGGGCATGGGGAGAGGCCTTGTTTGGACTGACTCTGGGGTCCTCTACCCTTAGACCCTGCACTGTGTGTGCCCAGAGAGTGAGGGCAGTGCCGAGGTCCCGGTGAAGGTTCTCAACTGTGACAGCATCACCCAGGCCAAAGACAAGCTCCTGGACACTGTGTACAAGGGCATCCCATATTCCCAGCGCCCCAAAGCTGAGGACATGGACCTGGGTGAGGCCCCTGCCCTCTTCTCCTGGCCTCTGCTCATACCCTCCAAGAGGGCTTGCTGCGCCTGTGGTCATATAACCTCAGCTGGCTTTTACACTCCCCACCTGAGCTCTGTTCTCTAGGAGGACTGGGCCCAGGGTCTCAGGGGACACCAGGCACGACCTTAAGGGCTGTCTGTGGCCCACAGAATGGCGCCAGGGTCGCATGGCCCGCATCATCCTCCAGGATGAGGATGTCACTACCAAGATCGAATGTGACTGGAAGAGGGTCAACTCATTGGCCCACTACCAGGTGAGGGGCTGGAGGCCCATTCACCCCTAGGGCCACCTGGGAGCTGGGACCCTGCCCTGAGCCACAGCAAGACACAGGAGCAGTGGCCCTGGCTCTTCTCTGCCCTTGTCCTTGCACTCATGAGCTCTACTCATGGGGCCTCAGGTGCCACCCATGTATACACTGAAAGGTCTGGGTGGTGGTGGCCTGTTGGCTTTTTGGCTTCCTGCACTGCCCCCTTTCTGTCTCTGGGACCTCCAGGTGACAGATGGCTCCTTGGTGGCACTGGTGCCCAAACAAGTGTCTGCCTATAACATGGCCAACTCCTTTACCTTCACCCGCTCCGTCAGCCGCTACGGTAGGTGTCCTCAGCTTGGTGGCCAGGTGCCCATCAAGGTTGTGTAAACCCACCTGGGGAACCCCCCTGCCCAGGCAGATCTGGAAGCCTTCCCAGGCTATACCCTTGGGAGATTTCCAGTTCTGTAGAGTCTAGACCTGGGGTGGGCCAGCAAGAACAGATGGATTCCCCCCAGGCTGCTGAGCTCCTGGGAGATAGTGGAGGCTGGCAAGAGGCAGGGTGATGCCTGCGGCCCCAGTGGCTTAAGGGTCACACTTGTCCTCTGCACCAGAGAGCCTGCTCCGCACAGCTAGCAGCCCTGACAGCCTCCGCTCAAGGGCACCCATGATCACACCTGACCAGGAGACAGGCACCAAGCTGTGGCACCTGGTGAAGAACCATGACCACACTGACCACCGAGAGGGGGACCGTGGCAGCAAGATGGTCTCGGAGATCTACCTGACTCGACTACTGGCCACCAAGGTGTGGGCCTGCTTCTCACCACCTTGGCCTCTGCATAGATGCCTTATAGCCTGGCCCTGGCCTTGGCCTTGAGGTTGGCCTGAACTGCCAGTGTAGGGGGGCCACTGGATTGTTTGGATCCCGTGGGCCTTTGTCAGGGCCTTTGCTATAGGAACTCCCAGCCTGAGGTCAAGGGTCTGTCTCAGAGGTGCTGGCCCTGCAGGAAAGCTCTGCTCTTTGCTGAGCCTTTCTGCCTCCATCTGTCCTGCTTTGGGGACATCCTGACCTGGCTCCCTCATAGCCTGTGCCCTCTCTGCCACCCCCCAACAGGGCACACTGCAGAAGTTTGTGGATGACCTCTTTGAGACTGTGTTCAGCACAGCCCACCGAGGCTCAGCTCTGCCTCTGGCCATTAAGTACATGTTCGACTTCCTGGACGAGCAGGCCGACCAGCGCCAGATCAGCGACCCTGATGTGCGCCATACCTGGAAGAGCAACTGGTACTACCCTCTGCTGGGCTGCTACTGGCCCCTGTGAGGATGGATGGGTGGAAGAGGCTGATGGCTTTGCCAAGACCCAGGGCCTGTGGGGCGGGGGCTAGAGTAGTCCTTAGGCAGGAAAGGATGGCAGCCTGGCCTGGGGATGACATTGATGGTGATACCAAGCCAAGAGGGTGACTGATGGAGTGGGATTCTGGAGGTAGACTCTGCTGGGCATCTGAGCAGGTGGGATGGTGGTAGCGGGGCCAGCATTGAGATGTGGCCCTTTGCCCTCCAGGGCCTTGCACAGGGTAGAGATGCTGGTGGCTTGGTCCAGGTGGTAACAGTGGTGGCAGTAGAAGCTGCAGAGGGGGTTGAGACCTGCTGAGGACAGATGTTCAGCAGAAACATAGAGAAAAGGCTGTTCACCCTAAACTTGTCACTCTCGCCAACTCTGGACAAGATGTGAGCTGGGCAGGCAAGAACAAGATGTAAAGGGGATCACCCACGGGAGGGGGCCCCCCAGGGCTGACTAGGGAGCCTCGGATGTATCCCCCTGTCCAGCCTGCCCCTGCGCTTCTGGGTGAATGTGATCAAGAACCCTCAGTTCGTGTTTGACATCCACAAGAACAGCATCACGGACGCCTGCTTGTCAGTGGTGGCCCAGACCTTCATGGACTCCTGCTCCACGTCTGAGCACCGCCTGGGCAAGGACTCGCCCTCTAACAAGCTGCTCTATGCCAAGGACATCCCTAACTACAAGAGCTGGGTGGAGAGGTGGGCCCCGCCCTGCTGTGGGTGACAGGCAGGAGCTACTATTCCTGGGCTGCTTCTCGGAGGCTGGCCTGGCAGTGAGGGCAGGGGTTTTGGCTTTTGTTACATCTGCCCGAGTGACCTACTCAGGGTCCCAACAGGTACTACCGAGACATTGCAAAGATGGCGTCCATCAGTGACCAGGACATGGATGCCTACCTGGTAGAGCAGTCCCGCCTCCATGCCAGCGACTTCAATGTCCTAAGCGCACTCAGTGAGCTCTATTTCTACGTCACCAAGTACCGTCAGGAGGTGCGTGCTGTCCCCGCAGACCTCCAGTTGCTTGGCCCTGAGGGTACAGCCAATGACAAAGCAGAGGGGACAGAAGGGACATGGAGCCCATTTCTTGGATTGTTCACAGTCCTTCCCCAGAACAGGCCCCAGGGCCACCACAGGTGATACTCTCTGTAGATGCTGAGATTTGAGGGACTCAGGAGAGAAGTCACTGGGCAAATGTTAAGGGGCCTGAGCACCAGAAGGGATGGGCCAAGGGACCTGGGCCTGGGCCAGGAGGTGTGCAGAGCCAGCCACTGTTAGGGCCTGTAGGGTTTGTGACTGGAGATGTCAGTAGGCAGGGGGACATAGAGGTGTGGATTTCAGGATGTATTCTCAGCTAGAAATATACACGTGTGAGTCAGCAGATGGCATTTAAAGCCCTGAGCCTGGCAGAGCTCACCCAGGAAGCTGACAGTAGACATGGAGGGAGAGGGAGCCCAAGCACTGAGCTCTGGGCCAGGGACACTCAGAGGTTGAAGGAAGAAGAGGAGCCGGCAGAGGGGTGGGAGGGAATCCAAGAGTACCTGGGGACATCCTGCAAGGTTCAAAGAGCGGGCAGTGATCATCTCCATTGGGTGCTGCTGCTGGGCAAGGATGACAAACGCTGGCTGGGTCTGGCAGAGATCATGGACTCTGCACAAGAGAGGCATGGGTGGAAGGGGTGGGGGTGAGGCAGGAAGAGGGGATCTTGAACAGTGAGTCTAGACCACTCCCAGGAGGGCCTGCACCGTAGGTGCGGAGAGGAGGAGAAGAACGTTCTGTAGTTGGAGGAGGATCTGGCATCCAGAAGCTGGTGGGTTTGTTCAGAGGTGAGAGGGTCAGCTGAGCACAGGGTCTCCAGGGAGGAGAGAAGGGCTGAGGCGTGTGGGAGGGAAGAGCCCAGCTGAGAAGTGGGGGCCATTGCACAGGAGGAGCTGGCCCCTCCTCGAGAGCCCAGCTCCAGGGGACCCTTCTCCCCCAGATTCTTACTGCTCTGGACCGAGATGTCTCTTGTCGGAAACATAAATTGCGCCAGAAGCTGGAGCAGATCATCAGCCTCGTGTCCAGCAACAGCTAAAGGTGGTGGCATCGATGAGGAGGGGGCTTCTGAGTCCTCAGCCACGCTCCTGTCAAGGAGAGCGGCTGGCTGAAGCCTGGGCCGCTGGGCTGAGCCCTGGATTGGGTGTCGTGTGGGAGGTTTCCAGGACAAGATGCCCCAGCACACCTGGACCCCCTTCATTAGTGCCTTGCTTTGGGCCCTGCAGGGGGAGGAGGTGACAGGACCAAGCCCTCACCCCAGCAGTAGCAATACCCCCACCCTCCTGCCCTGTGCCCACGTGTTGGGATAGCCCTGCTCTCCTTGCTATTTATGCCCCCAACCGCCTATTTATTGAATTGAACTTGTCGGTCTCCATCTGTAAATATGTGTCTCCCCATGGGATGTTGCCATCCTCACTCACCTTCCTCTCCTGAGTTGTTCTGGGCCCTGCCACCTGTTCTGGCTCCTTTGTAACATTACCAGCCTTGGCCCAGCCTCTGGCACTTCCCCCTTGCCATGGCTGGCCCCACCTGTCCCAAGACAGGGTTCTCAGTACCAGCAGCACTTGGAGGGAGGTGATGTACCCAAAGCTATTTTCAGACTGGCTCTGCCAGGTTGGGCCACAGTGTCCCCCTCAAATATCCTGTACGTCCTTACAGGGCCCTGTCCTCTCTGAGCACCTGGAAGGCTATAACCAGGCTTGAGCTGGGGCCCGACCTGGGGGCTCCGGAATGCTCCTTCGCCCCGCCCTACTGCCAAACTTCCCGTGTCGCCTGCACTTGCCCTGGACCCCCTCCTCCTCAGCTGCCCTGTCCTGCGCCCGCCCCGAGGGGCCGAGGCGGCAGTGCCTTACTGCTCCATGTCTTCTGCATCCCCTGAGGAATCTGGCCCCGTCTCATGGTCCCAGACCTCAATTCTCTCTTCAGTTGCATGAGTTTTCCTTTGCTCCTGTAATGTGTTTTCCTAATTAAATGTTGGGAAACTGGAGTCGGTGTGTGGCTTTGTCTTCGGGACAGGTGGGCAGACCTGTCGGACCCTGCATGAGCTGGACTCCCGTTGCGTGAGAAAGGGTAACTCACCGCAGGGTTCCCGAGGATTTCAGGAGGTGCAGGGCCACGTCCAGCCCATCAGCAGATCCTGGTGGCTCTACCATCAAGACACGTTCAGAATCTGCTCCCTGCTCCTCACCTCCACCGCCCCCACCCAGATCTGAGGCGCCACCGTCTCTCACCTGGGTGCTGGTCTCCCTGCTTCTGCCCTGGCTCCCTCCAGCCTATTCTCAGCATCGGAGGCAGAGAGATCCTGTTAAGATACAAGATGGATTGTATCTTGTTGCTACACTGTTGTTTAAAACCCTCCAGTGGCTTCAATTGCACCCAAACTCCTTAAAACCTGAACTTCTTTACTGTTCAGGTTGTAACTCCCATCATGGTGCATGTACCAAAGTCTCACCCCCCAATACCGGTAAAGTACTGCAGGTCGGGAGGTAAGGTGCAATTTGAAGTAGGGTGGCCAGGAAGCATTGCTGAAGGGGTAACATTTCAGTGAGCCAGGTGGAACACAGGGGAAGAGAGTTCCAGACAGGAAAAGCCAGTGCAAAGGCCTGAGGCAGGAGTGGGCCTGGTGTTCCAGAAAGGTGAGGGGTCTTGAGCCTGTGTAGCTGGATCAGGGTGAGTAAGGGGTAGAGGGAGAGTAGATGAGGCCAGATCGCTTGCGGTTTGCAGGCCACTGTAAGGGCTTTGGCTTGGACTCTGAACAAGAGGGGAGCCTACTGGACAGTTTAGAACAGAGGAACAACACAACCCAACTTGAATTTTAAAGCCACCAGCTTCAGCAGTCCATCCATAGAGCCAAGATGGCAGATTGTGGTGGTTACATGATGGTATGTGTTTGCCAAAACCCCTAGACCTGTCTACCTAACAAAGGGTAAGTTTACAGTATATAAATTGTACCTCAATAATCCTGAGTTAAAAAACAACCAAATACACAAGTAAAGAAAAATAAGGAGTAAAGAGGAAGATGGGTGATGCTGGATTGGGATTCCAGTCAAGGACAAAGGGAAGTCCCAGGATGACAGCTGTGCAGTCAGTCGGCCTAGACATCACCAGTCCAACATAGGACAACAAGTTAGATGGTTTAAAATATTACCATTGTAAGATTACAGAAACTAAGCCAAACAAAAAGAAACCAGGCAATTTTTAATTGGGGGGAATCCCTCAGAAATGGATAGAATCTAATAGAAGCACAAGAGAGTGAGGAGGGGAAGCAGACAGTGTTGTAAATTCTCAAGTATCCATCAATAAAGTCTAAAAAATATCAAGAAAGAAAGGAAAATAGAGAAAGGAAAGAGAGAGAAAAGAGGGAAGGAGGAAAGCAAGTCAGGTCCTTGCCACAGCCAATCGGATGTTGCATCAGCTGAGATTCAATCACCACTCTCATCTTCACGATGGTCATCGAGACCACACCACCATCACCAGGCACAGCATCCCTCTCCCTCCAGAGCTCTCCAAGTTCTGCAAAGGCAGACTCCGTCCAGGCATATGGAGTAACAGGGACCGAACTGACGCCACCCCCAACACACACATACTTGGAATACCCCACAAAACCAGACAACAGATATGAACCACAGGTTTTGGAGATGCTGGCTACCAGGCAGTGAGGGAGCTGGGAAACAAATGAGGTAAGCCCTGCAACTGGCCCAGCTTCCTGCCTGGAGCCCGGTGGACACCCGGAATTTAGGAGATGGGTCAGAGTCCAGGCAGCTGCCGTTTGCAGGGCAGAGGATCAGAGAGAAGAGCTGCAGAGAGTCCTGCCTGATTAGCCAGCAGGCCACCGATGAGCAAGTGTGTGAGAGAACTACTCGAGGCCAGGAAAAGGACCCCTCCACCCCCGAGAAAATGAAAGGTAACTGTGCCCAGCACTCAAGCATAATAGGGGCTGGCAGCTGTCCCCACCTGCGAGGGTGGAGAACCTCATCATTCATTCAGGAGGCATCAGCCAGGGCGCCCAGAAGGGTCTTGCCTCAGTAGTGTGGGAAAATTAATTCTACGCTGCTAAGAGCTGTTCTGGTCCCACACAGTACATCTTCTAGACTCAGAAGTCTCAATCTGTTTCCAAGTAACTTAACACCATCCCAAAACACAACTCATGGACATGTCTAGGAAAACAGAAATACCCAGCAGTCAAGGAAAAAGGCGCAACATCTCACATCCAATCGAAAACCACCAGGGATACACAGAAGCAGGAAAATGCAACCCGTTATGAGGAGAGAAATTAATCACTAGAAGGTATCCGGACTGGAAATGAAGAGACACAGCTGTCTTTATTCTGAGCAAACAATACCATCTATGCAGAAAATCCAATGGCATCTACAAAAGAGCTACGAGACTGATTTTAGCAAGGTTGCTGGACACAACGTATTTTATAAAGAGCTGACTCCTTCCCCTAAATGCTGTAGCCAATTGTTCCAGTACTTTTCTTCACAGGGCCAATAATCCACAAAATCGCTAATGTTTCTGGGTTGCCTGTTATTATCACATGCACTAGGTTTTTTATTTTGACAGGAAACAGGCCCTGACAAAGATGTGGGAAACCAGCATTGTGCTGGGAGGACACACTTTTTGGAGAGTAAGAGCCTTAAATAAGTAAACAGCAAATATTTAACTCAGTAATTCTACCTCTTGGAATCACTCTTAAGGAAATAGTCATTCATACAAAGACTTAAATACAATAATCCCACTGAATCAGTATCTGTAACAGAAAAAAATGGAAACAATTTATTTTTTATTTATTTATTTTTTTTTTGAGACAGAGTCTTGCTCTGTTGCCCAGGATAGAGTGCCGTGGCGTCAGCTCAGCTCACAGCAACCTCAGACTCCTGGGCTCAAGCGATCCTTCTGCCTCAGCCTCCCAAGTAGCTGGGACTACAGGCATGTACCACCATACCCAGCTAATCTTTATATATAATTTTTAGTTGTCCAGATCATTTCTATTTTTTTTTTAGTAGAGACGGGGTCTCGCTCTTGCTCAGGCTGGTCTCGAACCCCTGACCTTGAGCGATCCACCCGCCTCAGCCTCCCAGAGTGCTAGGATTACAGGCGTGAGCCACCGTGCCCGGCCAATGGAAACAATTTAGATGTTCAACTATCACATTATAATGCATCTTTTATGCACCCATTCAACGTTTCTGAAGAATTTTTAGAAAGAGGAAAGTTCATGTTAGATTTTAAAAATCAGGAAAAACTGGCCGGGCGCGGTGGCTCACGCCTGTAATCCTAGCACTCTTGGGAGGCTGAGGCGGGTGGATCGCTCAAGGTCAGGGGTTCGAGACCAGCCTGAGCAAGAGCGAGACCCCGTCTCTACTAAAAAAATACAAAGAAATTATCTGGACAACAAAAAATATATAGAAAATATTAGCCGGGCATGGTGGTGCATGCCTGTAGTCCCAGCTACTTGGGAGGCTGAGGCAGGAGGATCGCTTGAGCCCAGGAGTCTGAGGTTGCTGTGAGTTAGGCTGACGCCACAGCATTCTAGCCCAGGCAACAGAGTGAGACTCTGTCTCCAAAAAAAAAAAAAAAATCAGCAAAAACTTTAATGCTAAACTTGCACAAATTATATACTATATATTACTGTTACACATTTATTTCATAAATACAATTGTAAAACTGAGGAAATATTTCAAAATGTTGATAGTAGTTAATGCTGAATGACATGACCCAACAGATTTTCATTTTCTTCCATTTCCTAAAGTGTCTTCAATTACCTTGTACTATTCGCATATCTGAATCCCAGAACCTCCCCTGCAACCCGAGGGGCAATGGTGAGAATATGTGGAGGTGCTGCAGCTGAAAAGAAACTAAGACTTGGAATAGCAGCTCAGTTTTATTTCCTGCCATAACAAACATTTAAGCACCAAACAAAACAAGGGCACCCTGAGCACCCAAGAGCCGATCCAGGCAAACCTTAGGCCCCCACACTAAAGTAGCAACTACTGTGGGTGGGAATCATTGCCCTAAGGAATGATGCACTTCCTAGGAGACACAAGGTCAGACCTCCGCCCCTTTTCCCAGCCTAGGCTTAGCGAGAAACAGGGGGCCCAAAGCGCTGCATGGTCCGCACCACGAGGGAAAGCTGGTCAAGAAAGTTGATGATGGAAATTCGGAGCAGGCGAGAGTCTTCAGCTTTCCAGCGGCTAAGAGTGAGGAAAAAAGAAAATCAAGTTGGATGTAGCCTTCCTTGCTCCGCCCTTCAGGCGTCCATTACACCAAACCCTCTAGAGCCCCATTATTACAGAGTGCCTCAGGTAGAAACCTGCCCAGTGCACCACACCTGCCCCTTTGACTAGGGGTCCCCAATCTTTTTGGTACCAGGGACAGGTTTCATGGAAGACAATTTTTCCACGGACGGGGGTGGGGGCAATGGAGGGCAGTGTAGCTCTGTGGCCTGGTCCCTTTAATGCTAAACTTTCAAAAATTATATTATATATTACTGTTACACATTTATTTCATAAATACAACTGTAAAACTGAGGAAATATTTCAAAATGTTGACAGTAGTTAATGCTGAATGACATGACCCAACAGATTTTCATTTCCACAGACCACAGACTGCTACCAGTCCATGGCCCGGGGTTTGGGAACCGTAGCCTAAGACCTAACCTGCCTGCCCCTTAGACCTAACCCGGGGGTGTGTGCATGTCCCCAACAGAGCGCCCCTCCGTGGAGACTGGCCCCCTCACCTGCAGCCTCCCCCCTCACTCCGGCCCCTTGTAGAACTTACACGGCCAGGATACAGCCACACACTGTAAGATCCTTCCCAACCGCCCTTTGGTGGGGTTCGGCATCTGGAGCCAGGGACCCATGAGCGATTTCCGCCTCCAAAGGGGTCGGGAAAGGCACGCTGAGGGCGCTGGTGGAGGTTTGATAAAGGCACCATCTAATACCGACTTTGCCTGTATCTCAGGCCTCCTTGCTCCTCTGAAGCCACCCAAACCAATATCACCCCGAGTCCTGCTTCCACACGTCCCAGGCCATCCCCGGCCTCCCCGGCTCTGGCCACCCTTTGCCTGTACTTCGCCCCAGTCGTCCCTGGTCCCCTTCTCTATTTCTTACCGTTCCTCGACCACCCTGGACCCCTATAACCTAGCCCCCGGTTCCCCCTGCTTCCCCCACCCTGGCTCTCTTTTCTTTCTCCCTCAGCGTACCGCTCCCCCGCCACAGGCAGCCCCCAGCCCGTTCCCTGGCTGTGCCCTGGGTAGGATACAATATGTGTGGTTGGACTCCCGGCCTTATGTCCGCAGGTACTGCCTCTCTGCCCGGACTTGGGGCGTGCGGTGCCCGCGCGACATGAGGAGCCCCACCAGCCACAACTGCCGCCGTGCCCCCGCAACCAGGGTGGCTGTGGCCGTCAGCGCCGCCCGCCGCAACGCCTCCGTCTGCGTCTGCGTCCGGCATGTCTGCCGCTGCTCCGCTTCGACTCCGCCCTCTCGGCCGGCAGCTGAGACACTGTGGCTCCTTCCAGAAGCACCGCCCCTCGCGCATGACTCCACCCGCACGCGCCTGCGCAGGCCCCTGGCGAGGCTGCCAGGCGCGTGGTCAGTTCCCGCCAAGCCGGCCCTGCGGAGGCCCTCCAGGACCCTGTCAGCTCCAGAGAGGCTGAGGTTCCCTCCAGAAACTCTGCCCCTTCGCGCGTGACGCGATTCCAGGGCGCCTGCACAAACAGACCCCTAGTAAGGCCGCCAGGTGCCTGGTCGGTTCCCTCCAAGCCGGCCCTGCCCCCTTGGATCCTGCGGAAACTGAGGTTTCCTCACGAGGCTCAGTCCTTTAGAACGGGACGCAATTTGGGCTACCCAGAGCGCCAGCACAAACAGGCCCCTTGTCATTCCAACGAGCTCATGACTGGCTCCTGCCCAACCAGTCCTGCCACGGGCTTCCAGAGACCCTAGGGCTACTTAGGCAACGAGCACTCCCTCACGAAGCTCCACCCCTTAGAGCGCCCTGTAGTACCCCCAGCGCGCCTGCGCAAACCGGTCCTGCCCCAGAGTCCCTGGAGAGCTTACATGAGGCCTCTGAGCTAGCGGTCCGGCTTCCCGTCCTGTCTCTCCCCCGGGCCCAAGTGGCCCCAAGAGATGTGGCACGATGTCCCTGCGGTGATTTGGGGAGGGAGGGTGGCGGGGTCGGGTAGTCCCCGCCGCCCCCCAGGAATACTGCTCTGCACCCTTCTCCATTGCCCAACCGAAGGGGGCCTTACAGGGGACGGTGAACCGGTCAGATTAGCGTTTTAGAGTGGGCTGTGCGGGGCCCCGCACGTACGGAGGCGAGAAGTGACACTGCCGGAGCGAAAGTGCTGGTGGTGGGGGCAGGTCTAATAAGACACCTGAAAAGGTAGAGTGCAACGCTAGTCACGAAGATGCCACTTTAGTAAATAACGGTACACGTGCGGAGAAATCCTAGAGCAATACACCAACATGTAAATACTTGTGATCTCTGGGTGGTGGGATTGTGGGTGATCTTAATTTTCTTTTTGTGTACCCTCCCGCCCCCAGTTTTTCAAAAGTGACCTTTTGTGACATTTACGATCAAAAGTTTATAAAGTGACATGAAATTTCTGAGGGTGGTTGTCGTGTTGGTTTTCTGTTTTCCTCCTTTGTAATCATAAGAAAGGATTAAACGCTAAACTATATCAGCAAATCCTGTTGAATCTCTCCTCAAAATAGACCCTGCCTACATCAGCCCACTTCTCTCCCTCTCCACTGCTAGTCCCTAGTGGAAACCACTATCTCTCCCTGAACTCCTTCAACAACTTCTTAACTGTAGATTTTCTTCTACACTTGCCCCCTCTACAGCCTATTCTCCACACAGCAGAATGAGTTTTTAATTTCTACTACAAATCACATCAGATCATATCCCTGCTTAAAACCCGAAAATGATTTCCCTTTGCACTTGAAGTCAAATCAAGACTCTTTGCTATATCTTATAAAACTCAACGAGACCTGGCTCCCAGCTCCTTCTTCACCCTCTTTCCCCACCTACCTGCTCCCTCATTCTCTATCTGGGGCCTACTCTCTGCTCCCAACCAAGGGTGGCCTGCCCCCAGCCCTTTGCACTTAACTCTTCTATTTGTAAGATTCTGTCCCCAAACTTCCCCATGGCTAGCTTCTTGTTATTAGGATCTGGACTCCAATGTCCCCTCCAAGAGGCCTTTGAGATCAACAATGTAACTCAGTACCCCCAGGCACTCTTCATCACATTTGCCCCTTTCAATTTGCTGCATAGTATTTCTACTAGTCTGAAATTATATTCTTGTTTTGTTCATTTCTTTATCGTTGATATTGTCTCTGATATCTTTTCTTTTGTTCAATGCTATATCCACAGCACTTAGGACAGTGCTGTGTATGCAGTAGGTGGTTTGTTGCTTGTTGAATGAAACAGATTACTAAGGAATTATAAAACTTTGTGACTTGTCTGGGACCCAGCAACCTGCATGTAAGATTTACTTCACAAATATGAAACAATATATACACAGGGTTACTCACTGTAACATAATTGGTAATACAAAGCTACTGGACACGATGTACATGTCCCTCAGCATGAGACTGGAAACATAAACGACAGTATATCCACACAGTAGTCTCACGTAGTCATAAAAAAGAATGAAATTCTCGGCCAGGCGTGGTGGCTCAGGCCTGTAATCCTAGCACTCTAGGAGGCTGAGGTGGGAGGATAGTTCAAGGTCAGGAGTTCGAGATCAGCCTGAGCAAGAGTGAGACCCTATCTCTACTAAAAATAGAAAGAAGTTAGCTGGAAAACTAAAAATATATAGAAAAAAATTAGCCGGGCATGGTGGCGCATGCCTGTAGTCCCAGCTACTCGGGAGGCTGAGGCAAGAGGACCGCTTGAGCCCAGGAGTCTGAGGTTGCTGTGAGCTAGGCTGACACTACGGCACTC
>CAUYRB010070918.1:0-53910 GCA_963574695.1 Propithecus perrieri
TAAAAATATATAGAAAAAAAAAATTAGCCGGGCATGGTGGCGCATGCCTGTAGTCCCAGCTACTCGGGAGGCTGAGGCAGAAGGATCACTTGAGCCCAGGAGTTTGAGGTTGCTGTGAGCTAGGCTGATGCCACGGCACTCACTCTAGCCCGGGGAAAAGAGTGAGACTCTGTCTAAAAAAAAAAAAAAAAAAAAAAGAGATGTCTGTCTGACCAGCCCCCAGATGTTCTAAGTCCCCTGCTGTTCTATCTCCAGCCACTGATGACAACCTCATCTCTTACTTGACTGTGAAACTAGAAGCACTAACTTACTCAACGTTCAGACTTCCTGAACTATAAATTTATCTGCCTCTGTATGAGTCCATATATCCCTCCCTCTCATTCCAGCAAAACTGAGCACCTGGATTATCTCCTACACCACTGGTCATGACCCAGGCTCCCTTGCTGGCTCATCTTTCTCCACTTGGGCCATAATATTCTGTATTCTTCAGTGTTTCCACTTTTGCCCTTCTCTCATCCCAAATTCCACACTCTCCCAGGGCCATCTTTTCCTACCCTTCTCTTTCTTGGTTCATGACATAACCATCTACCCAATGTCCATGCCAGAAATCTGGGAATCATCTTTCTCTTCCATGTTTCTCATCACCTATATACCCAGACAAGCACCAAGTCCCATCACTGCTAACTCCTTCTTAATTACTCTCACATCCATCTATGTCCTCTCATTCAAAGAGTCAGTATCTTAGTGTGGTCTACCAATCATTTCTTGTCTGCTTTGTGATCCAAGAATTTGGCCCAGAAAATTTCTACAGATAGAAATTTATTGTATTTTTAAATTGTGGCCTTATAGTTTGTAATCAGATTGCATAATCATTTCACATATAATTGGGAAAATATTATATTTACTTTTTAAAAGAAATAAAGCTCAATGTATACCTATTAATTTCTTTGTTAATTATATTGTTCAATTTCTGAATTCTTTGGGTTCATCCATGGAAACCTCCTGAAGGAGAACAAAGGAAGGGAAGAAAGTGAGGTCAGGATTTTTATTCTCCCAGCTCCTCCCTGCAGGAGCAGTGAAACTTGGCCGAGTCCCTCGATGGGAAGTCACAATTCCTGCCAGGCAGCTCTGCCCTGTGGCTCTATCTGTCTCCAGACTCTGGTCACTCATTTCATTTGCCATCTGAAGAATGATGAGCTTCAAAAATTTGGGAGGGAGAGCTTTTATTCTCATAAAGTGTTGCAGCCTGCAGGGTGGCCAATCTGACAGTCGGGGAAGCAATAGCCCCTGGCCAGAAGCCAGAAATATATACATCCAGGGAAAGGGAAAGGGAGCAGGAATTTACGCTGAGTGAGGTGGCCAAATATACATATTTAACAAACTATAGGAGTCACGGATATTTATTAAAGGAGAAACATGTGCATATGCAATCAAGCTTCATGCTACTTCAAGGGATCTATGTTCAGAAAATGGCAGGGTTAGCCTGACCTGAGGGTGGAGTTTTCAGCCCTCTGATGTCCAAAGGTGGAGCAGAGGACACAAAAACCCTCACTGTACAGCCTCTGTAGACTGGTCAGAACCACTGGGTGGTCAGTAGTCTCTTCTCAGGAAGGATGCTGGTCAGTTATTGCGCTAAAACTGCAAAAACAGGAGCAGCAATAGGTGGTCGATTGAAATCGGCAGTGGAGCAAGTCTTTTCAAAATGGCTGGTTCCATTTAACCCGCAGGGAAGAAAGTCTAACGGCAGTTAATGAGGGGAGGGAGTATAACGAGCCGTATCCAACCTCCCATCCCGTGAAGGCTGGGAACTCAGTTTTAGTATTTCTCTGGGGTAACCTTGGCCAACCAAGAGAGGGTCTATTCAGTCAGTTGGGGGACTTAGGATTTTATTTTTATTTCTCACTTTCCTTTCCTTATCCTTGTAGTACCCCATGTTACTATTCTTGGGACACTGCAGTATCCTTTGTAATTTCCTTATATCTTGCCCACATCAATATAAAAAATACTTTTGTTATATTAAACTACCCACAAATTAACCAAATTGAGTGTACCATCTTGCAATGATCACCAGGGAGTCTTCATAGGTTCAACAAGACATTCAGAGACACAAGACCTTCAACAACCTTATTTGGTACCAGTTTACTCAGAAGTATATAAGATAGAAATCAAAGCTTGATAACAAGACAACATCAGGAGCATCTCTTCCATGGGTATAGTTCTTGGAGCAGTCAATACCACAGTTTACACAGCCTCCCAGGCTTTCCAAATAATGTTTCAGGTGTGAGACAAGGCGATCCACATCAGGCAAGTGTAGAATCACCTGACTTGGAAACCCCACGGCCTGCAGTAGCCAATCTCTTCCTTTTTTTTTTCTTTTTAAGAGACAGGGTCACTCAGTATTCCAGGCTGGAGTACTGTGGTGCCATCATAGATCACTGCAGCCTCAAACCCCTGGGCTAAAGTGATCCTCTGACCTCAGCTTCCCAAGTAGCTTGGACTACAGGAGGCACCACCACACCCAGCTAATCTTTTTTTCAGCATATTATGGGGGTACAGATGTTTAGGTTACGTATGTTGCCCTTGCACCCCCTTCCCCCCCGAGTTCGAGCTTCAAGCGTGTCCATTCCCCGGATGGTGCGCATTGCTTTTTTTTTTTTTTAGAGGCAGGTGTCTCACTATTTTGCCGAGGCTAGTCACAAACTCCTGGCATCAAGCCATCCTCCCACCACAGCATCGCAAAGACCTGGTATAATACGCCATAGTTTCCTGCCCAATCTCTTCTAACAACTCCATAGGAACAGCTTTCAGGGTCTCTGTAGAGACATATCCAGTTACAAGAGTCACGCATTTAGGGAAGCCTAAATCTATGACGTTCCAGTCAGGTATTTATAGCTCATTTATGGTCACTCCCAGATATAATTTATTCAGTAGGAGTTATTTCTACCAAAGCAATGTTGTGTAGGAGCATAACTGACATCTCACCTTTGTCAGGTTCTTAGAGGAACAGAGTGAGAAAGATAAGTGAAAGTCAAATTCTTATGCAGAAAGGGGCATCTGTTTCCCACTGGCACATGGGCTATGTGTTCTGTGTCTTGTTTTGTCTGTTTAAGCTATCATGGATAAATGGCAGTGTGCCAAAATCTTCCACCGTGTTTTTATTTATTTCTCCTTGATATTTCTATCATGTTTTGCTTTATATTTTCATGATAGTTTTCAACTCATAAAGTCCAATAACTGTTGCATAATTACACCTGTTATAAATCCCAATTGAGCTTTGCCCTGTTTAATGCTTTTGCATCGCTTAATTTTGCTTTGTCTGATTTTAACAGCACCATGCTTTTGTTTTTGTTCTTTAATTCTACATCAGTTTTAAGTTTACAGAAAAATTGATTGGAAAGTAGGGGTCTCACATGCCCCTGCCACCCCTGTTTCCCTGTTATTTACATCTCATATTAGTGTGGTACATTTATTATACTTGATGAACCAATATTGATACATTATTATTAACTAAAGTCCATAGTTTATAGTAGGGTTCACCTTTTGTGTTGAACATTCTTTGAGTTTTGAGAAATGTGTAAAGACATGTGTTCATCATTACTATATCATACAGGATAGCATCAGCTCTAAAAATCTTCTGTGCTTCACCTATTCATCCTTTCTTCCCTCCCACCTGAACTTTTCTAGAATGTCATATAGTTGGAATCACATAGTATGCAGCTTCCTTTCACCTAGCAATGTGCATTTATGTTTCCTCCAGGTCTTTCTGTGGCTCCATAGCTTATTTCTTTTTATCTCTTCACCCTTGCTCTTGTCTCTGTTTTGTTGGTCTCCTTCTACATATCTTCTATTTTTAACTTTTATGTGTCATTTTATTTTAGGTATATAAGTTATAAACATCACAGAGTAGAGTAAAAATGATTTGCAAGTTTGACTTTTAGTGAGGGGTTTATATATTTTTTTCCTCGTATATATTCCTACTGTAAGTAAAGCACCAGAACTGTGGCCCAAGGCTGAGATTAACAGCTAAGAACAGCCACTAGAATAAGGAGGGTAAGAGAAAGGGTAGACACAAAAGCAAGAAAAGAGAAAAACTCAGACCCCAAAGGAAGGGGCAGTAATGAAGGTCACTTAAGACAGGGGAGTAACTTGCAAAGCGGATGATAATGTTTTCAGGTTTTCACCAATGTAATCTCTTTGTCTTGTTCTCCGGAGAGACATTCTGGAGAAGCAGTTCAAATTTCATCCCTACCTCGACTGCCCAAACCAAAATGATTTCATTTTTCTACAAAGTATAATTGAGCAAATGAATAATGTTTAACATATATTCGTTTTTATATTGAGAGTAACTAATGGAGGTGACAGTAGAAATAAATGAGGAAAGGAAAACAGAGAAATACAAAGGAAGGCATCAAAAAACAACAACAACTGAAGATGGACACAGAGAAAAATAAACAAACAAAGCTATAGAAATACAAAGAAAAAGAGAAATGAAAAGAAATAGTGTATTTACTCTAATAGACAGATGCAGGGAGGGAGATTGCCAAGTCAAGACAATTCAAAGAGGTCATGGTTTAATGAAACTCCCCCGACCCCTGTTCTACTCACACCAAATGAGAGAAAAAATATAAAAGGATAAATCCCCAAAAGACAGTAAACGAGAGGACATCTCGAATACAAAAAATGGAGCAGAAATGCAGAGCAGTGACAGGCTGATGTTATGAGGCAGGCAGTGCCAGCCAGAATGTAGCTGCTGTGGGGAATGGGGAAATGATAGGGTGCTAGAGGCAGGCTGACTGCTTGGAGCCAGGGATGGAGAGCATTCTTCTTAGCTCGTGAAAAAAAAGAGCAATAAAAATTGCTGCCAGACTTAGCAATAAAAATTGCTTCTGCTTAGGATACAAAAAATTGCAGGCAAACATTATTCCCACCTTAACAACAAGAACCAGCTGGATAACCTCCAAAATCCCAATTTTTATAGCTCATCAGAGAGCTGATGCTGCAAGGGAAACTAATGAACCAAAAATGAGGGAAGGCCAGGAGAGCTGAAAGAGATCCTGTCTGAGGCACAGTCATGCTGGGTCTGCCAAAGTCTGAGGGCAAAGCAGAAAAATCGAGAGCAATCCCACGTTGGTTTGGGTTCTCCAGAGAGAGAGAACCAATAGGATATATATATATACACACACACATACACACACACAAATATATATATATACACACATACATGTATGCACATGTGTGTGTATATGCATGTAGAATATACACACATATATAGACATATATAAAAAGAGATTTATTATGAGGAATTGGCTCATGTAATTAAGAGACTGAGAAGTCCCAGGATCTGCAGTCAGCAAGCTGGAGACCCAGGAGAGCAGATGATGTAAATTCCAGTCCAAGTACAAGTCTGAAGGCAGAAGATTAACATCCCACAGCTCAAAGTCAGTCAAGCAAAAAGAATTTTTTTCTTACTCAGCCTTTTATCCTATTCAGGTCCTCCATGGATTGGTTGAGGTCCACCCACATTGAGCCTGATTTACAATCTAATGAGCAGTAAATTTAAAGATAGTGCTAATATTATCTGGAAGACACATCCAGAAATGTTTAACCACATATGTGGGTACCCCAAGGCCCAGTCAAGTTGACAAAACATCACAACTCTGGAAGCACTCTGAGCATTAGATTGAGTACAAGGGACAGAGGTCTTCTGCCCTGAGGAAGGGTCACAAGATCTGAGAGAGATGACCTCCCTGAGGCACAGGTACTCAGAACGTGTGGATGTCTGAGAACAGAGAGAAAGCCCACAGGAAAGCCAGCCTTCTATGGGGTAGGAGGCAGCAGCTGCCTTGTGGCTGGCGGGAGGCAGGAGAGCAGACAGAGACCCCTCCTATGGTGCAGGAGCACTGGTGACCCGTACAGGCAAGGCAGGAGCACTAAGACAAACCCACCAGGCACTCTGATCCCAATCCCTGCTAAAGAAAAGAATTTGATCTCGCCCTCAAATAAGTTGAAGTTATTGGTAAACAAAGTTAACAGCAAAGCCCATACCTACCTTAATTCCAGCTCAGATTAGTTCAATCCTTCACACTGGTGGCCTGAGAAAAGAAGATATGTGATCTATTTTGGGCATATATACTATTTGCTTTAGACTATACTGTTATTTTATACATCATACCTATCATACAATAAAAATTGCAAGCATATGAAAAAGCATGAAAACCAACCCATCTTCAAGAGAAGAAGTGGTTGAAAAAATCAGATGCAGAGATTGTCCATGGACAACATGCATGAACAACTGGGGTAATGCAGTAGGAGGAAGGAAACCCCCCGAAAAAATCCAAATAGAAGTGTCAGAAATGAAATATATATCAAAAATGAAGAATTCTTTCAACAGACTTACCAGCAAACCAGAATCCCTGGGAAAAGAAATTTGAAGCCAGATCAATAAAGAGTATCCAAAATGAAGCACAAGCTGGATAACCTCCAAACAAGAGGAAGAGAAAAAGTGAATAGACAGCCCACAGAATGGGAAAAAATATTTGCTCTCTACACATCTGATAAAGGGCTGATAACCAGAATCTATCTAGAACTCAAAAAAATCAATAAGAAAAAATATTCTCTTTTTATATACATATTTAATACTTAGAAAATATATCAAATATATAAAGTTATTATATAATATTGATTATAAGTTATATTGGAATTACTGTAATGAAAATAAAAGATTGTGAATTGCTAATAGATTACCTTTAGCAATAATTAGCTATTAACTCTTTCACAATAAGGAAATTTTGATACATAATTGGGAAAGCGAAAGTATGTATATTTCATATTTGATATTTGATCTAACCTTAACAGATTATTACAGGAGAAAAACTGGTCATAGTTTTTCAACAAACAATTTTGACATATTTTCCAATTTAATCATGCATGTTTTAATAATGAAACAAGCAAATCTGTTGTGAGACTTTTGTACAATTTTTATCATCATACCATGAAATGTGGAAAGCATACAAGTATAATTGTGTGAGACTAAAAAGGGGATCGTCTGTTTAGTGATATAGCCATAAGGTCAAGGCCTTTAACTTTGGCTTTCTAACATTGATAATACATCCCATGGAGGGTTATTCTGCTTGTTCTGTTTTTTAGATTTATACTTTCTTCAATTGTCTCTTCTTTTCCTATGCAATCCTCTTCTGTAAACTAGCCTTCCACTTGAACATAAAGTCACCATAATTATAGGCCCAATAATGATCCATTAAAGCTTTCTTTTTATTTTTTGTAAAGTCTGTCATATTATTCAAGAACATAGGTAGTTCATGATCAATGAGACACTTTTCTTCATAACATTTTTGTTGCATTTTTGAGATCACATCACAACAGTGAAAACTGATTCCTCTCATCCCTTAAGATTTTCTTCTCTCCTATCTTCACTCTGATCTGGGAAAATGTGTGTTTCTGTGTGTGTGTAATTTGCACTCCCAGTGCCTCACATGCACATTGACTCAAAGACACATAAGTTTGTCTTAAGAACAATATAAAAATATAATTATATGTAATTATTAATATATATCTTATATATCACAGATTATTTTGTTATATGTAGCCACTATTTTTCCTTCTCATAAAATAAAACTATACAAATAAGACATTCAAAAATGAGGCCAAATAAACACTATTAAAATAATTAAGGCACAAAGATATTAGGAGAATTAATAGGCAAGTGAATTTTGCAAAATAAAAAAGTTCACGTATTATCAAAGTACAATAATAATGTTTCAGCCATTAAATTTAATTAATGGTAAACCTAAATTCCAAGAGACAGGCTTTATCTTTTGTAATTTTTTCCCTTTGGTAAAAAATGGTACATATGATGATCATGTTTGAAATTTCATTTTAGTAATTAAAATCCTTTTTAAGATATCTGATATTAAAACTTACTATAAAGGCCCAGTAATGAAGATAATATGGCGTTGATGAAAGTGTAGACACGAGATCAATGGAACAGAATAGGGAGCACAGAAATAGATCTGTGCAAATATAATCAATGAATCTTTGACAAAGGAGCAAAGACAATTTCATAGAGAAAGAAAGAATAGTCTTTTCAACAAATGGCACTTGATGAACTGAATATCCACATGCAAATAAAAAATCTAGACATTGGATATTAAACCTGCCATAAAAATTAACTCAAAATGGATCATAGAACTAAATCTAAAATGCGAAACTATGAAACTTCTAACAGATAACATAAGAAACAACCTAGCTGACCCTGGATTTGGCAACGACATTTTAGATATATACCAAAAGTGTGATCCATGAAATAAAAATTGATAAATTGGACTTAATTAAAATAAAATATCTCTCTGTAGAAAACACTGTTAAGAACATGAAAAGATAAGAGACAGGTTGTAAGAAAATATTTGCAAAACACAAAATTGATAAAGGATTGGGTATATGAAATATATAATACAAAGGACTCTTAAAATTTACAAATAAAAAAAACAAGTAAAAAGTGAGCAAAAGTTATGAATGGACACCTTGCCAAATAATATAGTCAGGTGAAAAATTAGTACATGAAATGGTTCACGACATAACATGTAATCAAGGAATTGCAAATTAAAACGAGATACCACTCTATGCCTATTAGAATAACCAAAATCTAACACACTTATAATGCCAAATTCTGGTGGGGACATGGAACAACAGAAACTTCCATTCATTGCTGGTGGGAACGTAAAATGGTACAGCCACTTTGGAAGATAATGTGGCAATTTCTTAGAAAGCTATAAATAGGCTTACAATACAAATCCAGCAATCACCCTGGTAGGTATTTGCCCAAATGAATTGAAAGATTATATCTGCCAAAAAAACCTGGATGTAAAGATTTATCTGAGTTTTTATTCATAATTGCCAAAAATTGAAAGCATCCAAGATGTCATTCAATAAGTAAATGGATAAACAAACTGTGATGCACCTATAAAATGGACTGTTGTGAAGTGATACAAAGAAATGACCTATTAAGCCACATGACATGGAGAAAACATAAATGCATATTGCTAACTGAATGAAGCCATTCCGAATAGGCTACATACTGCATGGTTTTAACTATATGACATTCTGGTAAAGCAAAACTACGGAAACGTCAAAAGATCGATAGTTGTCAAGGATTCCAAGAGGAGCTAGGAAGGAAGAGATGAATAGGTGGAGAGCAGAGGATACGTAGGGCCATGAAATATTCTGTATTACGCTCTAACAGTAGATCCATGACATTGTGCATTTGTTAAAATTCATAGAACTGTGCAATACAAACACAGAATTCTAATGTAAACTATGGACTTTAGTTAATAATAATGCATCAATATTGGTTCACCAATAGCAACAAATACACCACATTAATTCAAGATTTTGTTAGAGGAAAGTGCAGTAGGGAGAGGGTTATATGGGAGCCCTCTATTTTTTCTATACCATTTTTCTATAAACCTAAAATTTCTCTAAAAATAAAGCCTATTAATAAAAAAAATGATTTTGAGACCTGTAATGTAATCTATAATTCTTAACCTTTGTCATGAGAGAATTGCCTGATTTCATTAACTGTCATTTTTTGCAGTGAAGAACTCAAGATGTTATGCTGTAGGCAGATGATTTAGTAACAAACCACTCTTCTTTTTATCTTTTGAGAATAGTTACCTAGTATTATATTGTGGTATATAGATTTATTGAAAAAGTTAGCATGATTGAAAGATTGTTGGTTTTAAAACCTTAGTAATTATAAATAATAAGCTAGAATCCCCATTCTATATGTAATATCAGAAATGATAAGGAGAAAACTTTAGGCAAAACCTAGACAAAAGTATGATTTTTCTGTAAATTTTTTAAAATGAAAATCGATGAAGATGTGAAAGGGTCAGATAAGTTTAACTCAGTTCAATACATGCTTAACACATGTGTAATACATGTGTAATAATGCTTAACATAGCTTAATACATGCTTAAATTGTTAAAATAATATTACTTATACAGCATGAATTTTTAAAGTCCTGACATTTAAGAAGCAAATGTAGCTACATTGCTGTTGCATTAATCTAGGATTGCCCATCTTTAAAATTTCTTTTCTTTCCCCTGTAACAAATATCTGACTATTATTTTATAAAATATTAAAAATAATATATAAATATATACCATTTGGAAAAGAATATATATGTGTATATATACATATATACAGTTAATTTTCAAAGTAGGAAGAAAATATTTTAAGCTGCTTTTCTTTAAGTAGTTAATACTTTTAAGAATTAAAAAATGACTATGACTTATTTTTAATTATAAACACAGTGTTATACTTATTTCCACATTATAAAATTTCAGTATAATTTATTTTTGTTAGTAATTGTATTATAATTCCCAGTGAAATTGAAGTAAATAACAATTTTAGTCCAATTATTACTTGTAATTTGAATATCCTAGTCATGATATATATTGTTTAAAATGTATACCACATCTAGATTGGTTTCTGGCTCATAGTTTGGCAAGACTTTTGAAAGGCTTGATATATAGTCAAACTGTGTTCTAATTGATAAATAGATTTTTGAAGTAAAAGAATCTAAGTAAGAGACATTGCAAATATGCAATCCCGGAAATAGGGTATTTGCTTGAATTGTTCTCCTGACCATCTCAAACATCTCTGTAGTTCCTTTCCTGATTTATGCATTGATTCCAATCTTCCCTTTCACTGTACTTTCATATATTTAAAATTAGAAAGATCTAAACCATGTTTTAATTAACCAATATAAAATACATTTATTATGCTCTTCCCACTCTATTTCAGGTACCTTTTCTTTTCTTCAACTTTGAATTTTTTTCTTCATTCAGTGAGAGCATAAATTTTATGTTTTACTTCTGAATTGCTTTAGACTTTTTCTTGCATGCTGCTTCAACATTTAACAAGGTTTTCTTAGCTTTTCAGGTTCAATAAATTTGTGAAAGCTGCAGTTATGTGAATTTCCAATCTTTTCCTTTGAAAACCAAGGGGAATTGAGGTGGTTAGGGGCTGCAGGGCAGCAGTCAACTATATAGTTTTAAAAAAATAATAATATAGTGTTTGCTGTGCTAAGGAAAGTAACAAGGGAATACAAAACTAGGTTTGCAGTTGAGTAGAGAAATATCGACTCCACAAAAGTAAATAGAAGACACAAAATACAGAACATTTCACAGAGCAATATTTAGAGATTAGGTCAGCCTTCAAGTCATTTACTACAAGCCAACTAAATTAACCAGGGAAAATTGATGCTACAGGGAAGAACTTCAGGATTTTATCCTGTAGATGGATGGGTTAGTGATAAACTGTTCTTTTTCTGATCCTTTCAACAACACCTTTCAGTAAGTATCAGTTCATCTTATTGGAAATATATAAATTTATTCAGAAATATAATATTAATGAATGTTTATTGGTTATAAGCTCTTACTAATTATACATTTAAAAAGCTAGATTTTCTATTTTGTATTTAACATTAAACATGTAAAAAGTAAAAAAAAAGCACTCTGGACAAAAGGATGATCTTTCTACAAATTATTAAAAATACAAACCTATGCAGATTTATAATAAACAGGTTAAATGAGTTATACTTCAATACACTTCTTACACAAGCTATAAAAAATTATGAATCTTACCAATTGAGCATTCATACCAAAATGCAGTTTTCACAAAATAAAAAGGCATAATATGCCTCACTGAATCTTTTTTCATAAAAACATATTTTTAAAAATTCTGACTTTTATGAGGCAAATACAGCCATGCTACTTTTATGTTAATCTAAGCTTATCCATCATTTAATTTCTTTTGGGGGAGGTATTAAAAATATTAGATTTGAAAGGTAATAATAAAGCAGCCTCAACTTGAAAAATGAGACGGGTAGTGGCAGGAAATAGGAAGAGAATACTGAACCAAAGTTTGTTTCATTGTTAGTATTCAGGGCAGACTGTTTCAATGGAAGGAAATGAATTTTTAGACTGGCTTTATTGTGAGCATTTGGTTATGCTACCCATTGTCTGAAACATAACGAGTATTCATCACCCGAAGGATGGACATATTTGAAACTCGGACTTGGGGGGGGATCAAGGGCAACATACGTAATCTAAACATCTGTACCCCCATAATATGCTGAAATAAAAGAAAAAAAAAACATTTTAGTCATTGATAGGAAGACATGGCTTATATTATTAGCTCAGCTACCCCTATCTTGTGGAATTGGGTAATTTGCTTTTCCATTATGGGCCTCAGTATCTTTGCTACTGAAAAGAAGGAATTGGTCTGAATAACCACTAATATTTTTTCAACCTACTAAAATTTTATGTTTCTATGAAAATTTTATGTTTCTATAAACATATATTTTCTTAATTATATATTAAATTCCTAATAATTAACTTTATTTTACTATTTTAAATAGAAATACCCTGTGCTTTTTTAAATAGTGTATATTGAATATTCATTAAACACTTCTTGAAGACTTAGATCCTAATGACGAACATTATTAGTGTGTTTCACTGCCCTCTCTCTTGCTCTTAGCTGTTTATTTTACTTTCGCCTTTAAGGGATGGCCATATTACTAAAAGTGAACTTAAGTAAGCTTTTAGGGTTAGATTCTACACGAGTGAGAACATGTAATAATTATCTTTTCATGCCTGGCTTATTTCATTTAACACAGTGTCTTCAGGTTCATTCCTACTGTCACAAGTGACAGGGTTTTCTTCCTTCTTATGGAGGAATAGTATTCCATTGTGTGTTAATAGCACTTTTTTTTTTTTATCCAGTCACCATTGATGGAAATTTAGGTTTATTTCATAGCTTGAGCATTGTGAACAGTGCTGCAATAAACATGAGAGTGAAGACGTCTCTTCAACATACTAATTTCATAACTTTTGGATATATACCAAGTAGTGTAATTGCAAATCATATAGTAGTCCTATTTTTAATTTTTTTGAGGACTTTCCATACTGTTTTCCATAATGGTTGTAGTAATTTAAATTTCTATCAATAGTGTATAAGGGTTCCTTTTTCCACACATCATAATAACACTTTTTTTTTTCTTTTTCATAATAACCATTCTAACTAGAATAAGGTGATATCTCATTATCGTTTTTATTTTTATTTTCCTAATGATTAGTTATATTGAGCATTTTTCATATACCTATTTGTCATTTGTATGTCTTTTTTTGAGAAATGTCTATTAAGGTCTTTTGTATACCTTTTAATCAGATTATTATTATTATCATTATTTTGCTATTGAGTTGAGTTCCTTATATATTCTGGATATTAAACCTTTGGCAGATGTATAGTTTATAAGTATTTTCTCTCATTCTGTAGGTTGCCTCTTCATTCTATTAATTGTTTCCATTTCTGTGTAGAAGTTTTTTAGTTTGATGGTATCCCATTTATCTATTTTTGCTTTTGTTGCCTGGGTTTTTACAGTTATACCAAAAAAAAATTCTTGCTCAGTCCAATGACACGAAGCATTTACCTTATGTTTTCTTCTAATAGTTTTATAATTTGGGGCCTTACATTTAAGTCTTTAATCCATTGTGAGTTGGGTTTTTAATACTACAAAGATATAGTTAACTAAAACAATAATATTGGCATAAAAACAGACTCATAGACCAATGGAACACAAAAAAAGAACCCAAAAAGAAATCCATGCACTTACAGGCAGGTGATTTTTGACAAATGTACCAATAATACACACTGTGGAAAGGACAGGGAATTAAATATAAGTGGAAAGCAGCCATGGTTCAGATAATATGGACTTATAAGAACTGCGAGAAGTAAGTGAGTAAGTCCCTCCTAAGGGCTTTCTCATTCAAATTTATTAGATAATGCTGTGCTGGTCAAAGGTAATGAATATGCATAATTTCCTTGGTATTTTTTAATATTATATAAAATATTACCAACGGGATTTTATGCTCTCACACCACTAACTATTGGAAATAGATCTGGAATTTCTTTATTAATAAGACCATGGCTAACTAGAGATTGTAACCTAAGTTATGTAGTTAATTGGTATGACAGGAAAATGATCCATAATTAAAAAGGCTTCCTCCGAGGGAGAAATGTTTCCTCCTGCATTAACCAAGGATCCTTCACCAAGAACCAAAACTTGTCCTAGAGTGAGAGACAAAAAGATTCATTTTTTTCCCCTTAATTGAAAACTGCATCTGTGTGTCTCAGACTTCTCCAGTAAAAGAATGTTTATAATGGTTATCTGTACTTTTGAATTACTAGCAGTTTCAATTTGGGGTAGGTTATATGATTCATGTGAGTCTGATTAAAAAATTTCACGTTTGTTACCATAGGTATAAACATGATTAGATAAATAAAAGGTTAACTATCACAATTTCTCTCTGGAACAGGGTTGTAGGGTATGTGTATGTATAGATATATGATAAGAGGGAAAGCAAGAGAGACAGAGGGGAAAAGAGGGGTAGAAAGGAGGGCAATGAGCTTGTGACACGAAAACCTAAAGTGAACTTAAATCAGAGATGCCAATATTTGTTGATAGAAGAGAAATGGATTACATTAACAGTGTAATCTTTCTTTATCTACGAATTTAACCTTTTGTTTTCACCTGGTGAATCCACGGAAAATCTTTGTAGAAGTAAAAGTGAATTGTTTAATTGTTTTGGAGCATTGAAATAGCCATAGGTAATTATAGATGGTCTTTTCAAGTTGACTAGATAAAAACAACACAGAAAACTATTTGTGAGTTATCAATATATTTAATGAAAAATACGTTTGGTATTTTCATTTCCTACTAAATGCATAAGTTATGATTAACTATAAAATGTACCTACAAAATATTCCTGATATTAATTTAAAAATTCTAATGATATCAGGGCAGTCTTTCAGTTATTCATTTATTCTATATTCTAAATAACTATTGAAGAAATTTATCTGTATACTTTGATAAATTCAGAGCTAATACAAGACTACACTGAAAAAAATAGAACATAAGGAAACTTTAGGAAATTACGGTGACAGACGAAAAGTTTTAGGTAAAACACAGAGATGAGAGAGACAGAACTGTATTAGAATTCCGTGCCCCATTGCAATATCCACAAAGCATGTGAGTGGAAAGACTTGTACTAGAAAAGTTGGGTGTTAGGAAGTCAAATGTATAGTTTATGAAATGCTGCTCACAGAGAAAGACTAGAGGAATTCCATATTAATTAATTTAAAAGCATGACTCATTCAAAACTCAAAATGCATACCTTGAGCACTGAGGTTTTAGGTTTGTTTTGCTTTCTTTCATTATTTTTCCTACTTGTACTGAAAATAAATAAAATAAAATAAAATAAGTGATATTTAAGAAAGAATGTTTGACTAAAAGTACTGTGTCACACAAAACCATTTCTAAAAGATTCTTTAAAAATTCATTTTAGAGATTTTTTAGAGTAAGAGCAACCTTCAGATGCGTAGCAACCCCCAGCCCTGCCATACAAAGCATCTCATAAAGTACATACTCCAGATGCTTAGGAATATTTGATGATTGATTGAGTAATCTTATAATCATGTCAATTAGTACATTCAAAATTTTTAATGGATTGCAACTCTATGTAAAACTTGTTTTTAACTGGAATTTTCTCTAAGCAAAGTTTTTAAGTGAGTGGATTATTATTTTTTTTTTTTTTGAGCTTGAGACAAGAAATGTGTTCTACTTTTACATTGTATTCAAGAGAAGTACATACTACTTCAAGCACTATATTTCATTCTTTATCTCCCATAAACAGAAAATCCATGAGGGCAAGGATATAGATGGTACCTTGACTGCCATGTATCATCTGTTGAAATAGTACCTGGAAAATATTAATAGTAGATAAAACTTGTATGAATTTTGATACTTTGTTGGCTTCCAATTTTGAATTTTGCTGAACGAATGCATGACTGAATCATGTAGAACAGCTACTGGGGATTATTAAAAGGGTTTGTAACCAATGACTTGTGAGGTGTGTGGTAAGACTGAAGATTTCCAAGTTTTAAAGTCTGGGCAGTCGATATGATACCAGTGTTATTAATGGAAGAAAAAAAAGAAGGGATTAAAAATAAAAAATAGAATAGAAAAACGTTATGAAGAAAATAAGTTCAAAATTATCTATAATTGTAGCCAACATGACAGCAAAAGTATGACCATAAAAGTTTCCGCCAGTCACTAGGAAAATTTAGAGTAAGTTTATCGATAGTGATAAAGGTTTTGAAGTTATTTTTCTTGATTAAGTATTGCATTCCTGAAAGTAAATGAGCCTGAAGAGAAAAGAGTATAAAGAGAATAGGTTGTTGCTTCAAAAATACACACACATATAGACATGTACACACACATTCACATACATATATAAAGAGAGAGAGAAGAGAGATGTAAAATGTTATTTGAGCAATGGAACGAAGTAAAGGGGGAAAAACAACCAGTGTCAGGTAAGCTGTGAAAAGAGAGAATTTCACAAGGAGAAAGTAAACTCCTTTAAATGAATTGGAATCACTTAAGGTCTAAATGTATGAACTATAACCTCCTTTCACCCCAAGTATGAACAAGAAGTAGACTAAATAAATTGAACTGAACTTTCCAGGTCAGATATAATTTGGTAGCTCTGTGGAAACTATTTTACTTTGGGGCAATTTAACTGATTTAGTGTGCCTTCTCTACCATACCTAATCATTTTTACATGCTTACAAACTTCACATTGCTCGTTATAATACATTGAAACTCATGGCTCCTTTAGTAGAGCTTAGTAATAACCACATTTAAATTTTGCACATGCACCAAAAAATGCTAGATATGCTCATAAGTAGATTTCCTAAATGTGCACTTTATTTGATACCAAGTTTATTGTATTAATATAAATGCAGCAAACCCTCAAGGAATATGTGGTAATGCTTTCCCCTCTACTGCTAGAAGAAAGATAAGTTTGTTTTAAATAAATCCAACGTTTCCCATCCTCCTATACCAACCAGTGTCTCTTACTGATGGTTCTCTAACCCTGGCCTTTTACATGATTTACTGTCAGTTTCTCCTGCCATCATACAACTGCAACTCTTTGATTAATTTGCAATGAGATTTCTCCCTTCTGTCCTGTTAGCTTGTTGCTTCCCTCTTCACTGCATCTCAACTTTTTCACCTCTCATTATCCTTGTCCTGTCAGTCTTGTTTAGCTTCTTGCTTCTTTCTCAATTCCCATAACTATAATCCTCTTGTATTTTTGGTCTGATTCTGGATGCTTTCTCTCCCTTTGTGTCTGGTTTACTATTCTGCCATATGTATCTATGATGCATTTCTTTTATCACACTACATTTTAAATATTGCATCAGGTCTGAAGTTTTATACCACAAAATATTATATTAGTACTTTTCCTCATTCCATTTTACTACTGAACTTATTCCCTTTACATCATATCACCCTGCTTTTCCTGGCATTTTACTGCTGTGAGTCCTCAGTCTTTGTGCAGCAACAATGAATCAACATTCTTTATTGTATAGTAAAGCAATTTACAGTGGCCACTAGCGAATTGCACTTTTTGGCTACTCCAGGGAAAGACTATCTATTCTATTTTTTTATTGCTTCTTGTTTCCTCTAAAGAAAAATCACTCCGTGCAGAAAGTGATACAAAAAATAAAACCTAGAGTTATTACAAGTTGAGAATAGTGATTTATTTCCTTTTTTATTTTAGTTTTTTATATCATTTAGTAAAGAAAAACAAAAATTCATAAAAACAACCATCACCTCTAATTTTTATTCTTATTGTGCAACTGAGACTGTGTCATAATCATATTAGTGCATGAAAAAACTAATTTCAATTGCCTATTGGAGGGCCTTTTGGTAAATACCAACAAATTGTCATGATTAAATACAATTTTTATTACAAGAATTGAAGCAAATCTTATGTGTCAATGAACAAAATTAAAAACATATTTCTTGGATGTTTTTAATATTTATTATATATTTTAAATGTTTTTATAATAAATTTTAGTCTATTTCACAATATATTAAAAGTATTAGTTAAAAAGAGCTATCCAATAAGAGCAGTTTATTTTTTTTTCTCTCTATGTTACCAGCCATTAGTTTCCTTATTGGTTAAACAAAGGCTTAAGAATAGAGTTTTCTCTGATAATTTTCTTCTAAATCCATATTTTTTTACTAATTTTTCATAATAGTTTTCAGTTTCATTCACTAAAGTAACAACCAGTAGATAAACAAAAAAATTATCTTCTAGTCTTTTCTGTTGTCAGAATTTTTAATCCTAGAAATTAAATTTTATTTAATTCTATAGATAGTTCATCAAGAAAATTTCTATGAAAAGTACATTTATCTTAAAGGTGAAGACCTAAATCTATTTAGACACATTTTTCTCTACTTCAAAACTAAAACTCTTCATGGAATGTAGCAGCTGATCTAATTACCAAACTCAGCTAACTCTTTCTAAACTTACTGTACTTGACCCCTTTGTTGTGATGGCTTTTTCCACACATTGTCTGTGGCACTTCTCCATTCTTGACATCTTGATACTCTGGTCCTCTTCTCTCTGTTATGGTCCCTTTTCAATGTCATGATCCAGCATTTTACTTATGCAGTCATATTTTGTCTATAGGGTGGTCATACTTATATTGCATCTTCATCCTAATTTTTCACCTTGTTCTCAAGATACTTATATCTATTTAGTGGCAAATCTTATCTACATTTTTCATAGCATACTGAAAGTTAAACTTAACCTTACTGGATATCATTATCCCACTTATCTTAAATCTGTTCCACATCCTAACTTTATTATCTTCATCACTAGTACTGAGGTCCATCCAGTCACCTAACCCAGAGACCTAGGACTTTTTCCCTTTCCCTCAGGCCTCAAAACTGCTCACTCTGCATATAACTCAGGTTCACTATTTCAATAGAGTCCCAAAGAACAATTGTGGTACGAGCAGTTATCTTGGTGCACTATAGTACCTGAAGCTTTCAGTGTGATCTTTCTGCAAGTCAATCTGTCTATGTTCTGCTAAACCCCTGAGTTTTTCCCCATGGCCTTGAACATGAAGAACAGATTCCTTTGGATGGTAAAAAAAGACCTTACGGGATCTGAACTTCACTAACTTTCCAGTTATCTACCACTAATTCCACTTTCTTCATATTCTTTTGACAAACACCAGATAATTCATGTATCCTGGCCTTTAGTATTTGTTCATAAGTTTCTAATCTATCTTAAGTGTTGCTCAAAAAAAAATCTTATTAATATCCAATAAACTTCTATATATTTTCCTTATCCTCTAATAAATGCTAAGGTTGCTAATATACCTCCTTTTTCTGTATCTTGTATTGATCTCTAGGAAAGGTTATTCAGATGAAATATATGTTTTATACATCCAGATTAAGGGGCAATGATATGTATAAAATTTGCATTGACTTTTATTTCCCTTTATACTCTTTTCTTCTAAAATACACACATAGTCTTTCACAATTTTTTTATCAACATTATGTAAAAAAGTCTTTATATTATATCTGTAAATGCTAAAATAAAACGTCATGAGAGTATTCACATTTCCCTGGGTTATATGTAGAAATTGTATAATTTTCATTTTATGTCATCTATTGATATTTGGCATTGGTAAGTACGTATGTCATTCTAAATCAAAATTCATTGTCCATGAAACAATGATTCACAAGAATTTTCCATATTCAGATAAGTTTGGGAAATGCTGAGATAAAAGTCAATAGAGGTTTTTGCTATAGGGAACAATAGAGCCATTATTATGTTGCTGTACACTTAGAATTTGCAGGAGGAAGGTGTAGACCAATACAGTGATCTACAAACTTATTTGACCAAAGAATACTTTTCTAATGAAAAATATTACCTTATATGAAATGATATATGTGTTCAAATGAATACCAGTTTTGAAGATGTTGATTTAATTTTCATCCTTGTTTCTAAAATGTCAGAAGATATTTCCTCGACTAATTCAGCTTATGAATACTGTGTGCTATAAAAATCTAAACTTCCACTAGAAGACAAAATTTTTAGAAAATATTGCCCCAAATGAATTGCCTTTGTGTTGGGAAAATTGCTAGAGGATTATTATCCCTGTCATTCTTGATAACCTATTACAATTGACCCTTGAACAACACAGGTTTGAACTGTGCCAGAACTGTGCCACTTACATGGAGGTATTCTTCTGCCTCTGCCACTTCTGAGACAGCAAGACCAAGCCCTCCTCTTCCTTCCCTTTTCTCTGTCTACTCAACCTGAAGATGAGGATGAAAACCTTTATGACTGTCCACTTCTGCTTAATGAATAGTAAATATATTTTCTCTTTCTTATGATTTTCTTAATAACATCTTCTCTTCTCCAGCATATTTTGTTGTAAGAATACAGTATATTGTACATATAAGTAAAAGTATGTGTTAATCTACTGTTCATGTTGTTGGCAAGGCTTCTGGTCAACAATAGGCCAACTAATATACAGTTAAATGTTTGAAAGACAAAAAAATTATATTTGGATTTTTGACTACGTGGCAGAGGGTGAGAACTTCTTACCTCTGCATTGTTCAAGGGTCGACTTCATTTATGAAGGGCTGTGAGTTTATTAGGAAGAGAAATAACTGAACAATGGGGCCATCTGGTTAATGAGACGAAATGTGGACTTTATATAAGCCTTTGTCTGTTTTGGCACTGGTAGGTTAGGAATGTTCTATCAGTGGCGACAACATCTGGTGGTGATCAGTTGCCTAATAGGAGATTCTGATCTTTAGCAAGTGATAGAAGGGATATCTTTCAAATGCATGAAAAAAAGGGTAATAGAAAAATTGAAATAACAGCACCCAACAAAGTAGAAACGGGTTGCTCCGTTTTAGCATAGAAGATGTCTTTAGCATCTTTGACAAAAAAATAACTTAGATTTTAAAAGAACAGAAAAGCCCGCAAGTGAATAGGTAGGAACAAAAGTGAGTGGACTCTGGGCTACTACCATTCAATGTACACTGTCCAAGGTGCTGACGTGTGTCATCCACTGTTCTAGGAAGTAGCAATACAATAGTGCTTAAAACATGACCCCTGGGCTTCATAGCTTTGAGTATGGAGCCAAATATGTACCAACAAGTTGGAAAACACAAAGGGAAATAGCTATGTGGATGAATAGGCAATTTTGATGAATGTGTCAATTAAGAGTAATGTATCATCTAAAATCTTTCATAGCATTATTTTCCTTTTAAGTGGGAGCCTTAAAATTAACTGAAGCTGGTGTTAAGAAACAAAAGCAAAAACAAAAAACTAAAAACTGGCTTTACCTAGAAAAAAGAGTGAGTCTTCTGGGTGATTTTTAAACAGGATATATTTTGCTATATTTTTTCTCTTTGGGACTTAGCTTATGGAAAACATCTTTTTGTACCTATTGGCATATCATTTTGTCCTCAATAGTAACTAATGGGTCTTGTTGCACTATTCTACTGCATCCTTAGCATTCGTTATGAAACCTAAGGCCTGGATTTTCAGTCATCCTAGCCTTTGTTCCACTCTTTTTAAAAAATTGCATTTTCAGGCCAAGAAAGAAAAGATTAAACACTCTGAAGAAACTGTAAATAAATGGTTTTAATATTGTTATTGAACAAAATATGAAGCATATGTTTTAGATTTAATTACCTAGGTCATGTTTTTCAGTTTTATTTCTACTCTAGTTTCCACAAATGTGGTATTTCACTCAACATATGGTGGTCTTTCACACCAACACTGCAGATTTCTTATCACAGAATTTGAGACCTATTGCATTTCTTATCACAGAATTTGAGACCTATTGAGACCTCTTCCATAATGTCTCTAACTCCAAGTGAGAAGATTACTCAAAAGAAGATTTTATTTTTCCAACATACAAAATTAAGTAGATTTTAGTAGGAAGACTTGTGGGGGGTTGTTTTGGTTTTGCTTTGTTTTCTTTTAACCCAAAGTTGATACTATAGTTATTACCTTTGAAAGCGCATGCCTTTCTTTATTAATAAAACCTATATGTAAATAGAGTAAGATACTCATAAAACCTGTTAGAGGTGCTGTATGTTTTAAATTTATTTTAGATACATATCAAAAGAGATTCTTGATCTGTATTGGTTAAGATACAAAGGAAATTAAATTGACAGAGGCAAATCTGTATGGTACTGTGATTTCTGACAGTTGATAAGAACTCATAAACTTCAACTTACAGTTGTTTAGAATTTTCAAGAATTGTTTTATAAAGAAACTGTCAGTGTATGCATTCGTACATTTTGAAAGAAGCAGAGAGAGAGGGGGCGGGGATTTGGAGGAGGAGAGGTGTGAGTTATAGAGAAAAAAATATTAAAGAATTTATTTAAGTTGTTCCATGCATTTAATATTTGGTGATTGTTTATAAATAGCAGTCATTTATTATCTAAGCACACTAAATTCTTTAACATCTGAAATATTTCCATAAAAAAGATGTGTGTGGATCTGCTTGGGGAATAAATTCCTAAAATATTCAATGTTATTATTTTAGACAATATTAATTATCATTAATACTTGGAATCCATGTCATGGACTCTAAAGCCAAATTTTATAATAAAGCTTAAGTATGGATACACATGTAATCAGCCCCCTGAATAATATATAATATGCTGCAACATTATAATGCATTTTAATTTGCTGAGAACTTCCTTTTGTACCTAATAGCACTACAGCTATAATTGAAAAGTAAATTAATTATTGTAAACAGGTCAAGGTATGCTTTAATTTTTTAATGAAATTTTATTTAAATGATACACCATCATATTTAAAGCAATAATGTTGTTTTGGGCCTTTAGCTTGGAGCACGGCTTGAGTTTCAATAAAATTAAACAAAGCAATATTGTAGTAGAAAAGGAATTTAGATGTATCATTTCCTTTAATGCCTGCATTTTCTATTCTTTTGAGCTTGTATTTTTGGCCCTACATGATACATTTACAACCCTGTAGCTATTAATATAATATTCATATTATATAGGGAATAAGGCAAGGCACATTTTAAATGGTATGTTTAAGAGCCTCATAGGGACATTGATATCTATGTACTTACAACTGAAATTTTATTTTATTTTTGTATTAGCTTCTAGTTTGTAGCAATTCAGCATCCTGTGGAGACTGTTCCAGCTGGGCAAGTAACCTTGATATCCTGTACGCGGGTAGTAAGTCAATTACATGTGTTGCATAGAGTAGGTTGTCACAGATCTCACTTTAAACAGCAATTAAGTGCTTTGATTTAATTGAAATAATGGGTAACTTCCTTTTTAGAATTGGATTTATTTTCAGCCTTTATATCTGATTGACATAAACATATATTTGATAACTACTGCGTATTTTTGCTTATGTGACAAAGAGTAGTACAAAGCAAAAAAACTTCAGTGTCTCAAGTTCCAGAGAGAATGTAGCAAGAAGCAGATGATGGTCAAATGTACAATGTACCTTCTCACATTTAACCAGATGTTTTGGATACTGTTTGGCACTTCCTGGATTTTTCTTTCTTATTTTTTAACCTCAAGATTTGACTCTAATAGGAAATTTATTTTCTTGCTCTCATTATCCTTTTGATTTTATATTTGCTTCTTCCCACTGTCAAAACACCTGCATTAGTCTTAGTCTCCTTTCATATTGTTAGAAAATTTTTTTTTCATATTGCTAGAAATTTTAGCTGATTTTCTGGTCTCTAAAATATCTTCCTTCTAAACAATGATTAATTGTCAATAATATTACAATACTGTATTAATTAAATAAATTTCAAATCACACTGAGTGGTAAGTAATCTTTGAAAATATTTTCAAGTCCAATAAAATTCCCTGTCTTTTATAAACATATGTAAAACTCCTGTGTTTCTCCTAGGTATTCAATAAGTTAAGTATTAAATAGTCCAAAAATGCAAGAGAAGAAATGAATTGGCAATGATATAATGTAGTAACATACTATTAACAATAATATGTATTTTTGAAAAAAAATATATGTTAGAAAACAAAAATATGGAAATACCAAAAATAGTGGAAAAGACCTAACAGGAACAAACTGAAAGTATAGCACAAATGTCTTTCCCTATTTTATTGGTACCTGTGGTAGATATTACCACTGTTTGCCAATATCTTATTCTCCTCTATTCCTAGGAATATTGAAATGTTACAGTTACCTTGATAAGCTTGGCCAAATGATGTGCTCTGCCCAATGAAATCTGAATGGCAGTGATATGTGGTACATACAGGCAGAAGCATTTAAGAGACAATTCCAATGATTAAACTTGTGCATAGTGTGAGAAAGAAATAAAACTTGGTGTTTTTAAGGTATTGATGTTTTTGAGTGATTGAAGCCTATATTGACTGCTACAGTACCCTGAATTCTACTCTTTGGCACCTAGATAATGGCAAAATATATTTTTTACTGCTTTCCCTATTTCTTTGAACCTGGTATCTGTGTTCAAAATATAAAAGCAATGCCATTAAATCCATTGAACAATATACTTGAGAGAGAGGAAATTGTGTAGGACATCCAGAGTCTCCTATTTTTAAAGCGATAATATATGGCTTAAAAACTACATGCAACAAGCAATCTCAGTAACCTCTACAAAAAAGCTTGAATTGACAAAAGTATTTTATATAACTGACATCACATATCATCATCGCATTTTCATTTACTTACTCATTTATTACATGAGAAAAATTTGTAAATTGTGAAAAATTATAAAATAGAATGACACATATTAGACATCCTCTATTAACTGGCACAGTGGATCATAAATCTTGTTTCCAGTGCATGGGTCTTAGATTGTGTCAAAAATTTGGGAAGTCTTTCCATCAATCAGAAACTCCAGCAATTCATTCATCATATACTCAGATTCATTATGGTTTTATTACAGAGAAAGTTATTAAATATAAGCATAAAATAAGCTTAAAAATCAGAGAAAGTAAATAAAAAGAGAAAGAAGATAAAAATGCTATATGTGGAATTAAATTTGTATGCCAAACATATGTTTTATTTTATATGGATTGATGAAGAAAATATTTCTTAAAAACATACAGCTTTGCAAAGCTATATTATTACCTTATCCATGAATTGAAAATTATACACACACATACACACGTACATGCACTTAAAAGCAAGATGTTCATATTTCTATTCCAATTATGCTAAGGAAAAGAAAGTTAGCTATATGTGGAAAACCTTTAAGTCGTTTAATTTCAAGATTAAAAGTGAAATTGCAGTCAATGAGCTAATTGTTAATATGTAATAAAGTTAAAAATTTATTTACAAATTTTTTTTCCTTAAACTTCAGGCAATATTCCAGAGTTTTCATGTTTAAGGACAAGTACTCTGGAAATAATTAGCCTGGCTAAAATGCCACAGCTGTACTTACCAGCTCCATGGCCTGGGCAAGTATATTTCACATCCCTACTCCTCAGTTTCCTTGGACGTTAAATGGGGCTAATTACAGCACCTATTCCATATGGCTGTTTTGAGGATTAAAAACACTGAGACAAAGCACAAACTATAGCACAGAGTAATCACTCAATAAATTTTAACTATTCATGTTGGTATTTCCTTGAACAAGAAAGGACTATGGTGAATGGTGTTTTAAAAATAAGTACATTTGAATGGACATTTAATTGCTCAAAACTGTCCTTTTATCATCATAATATAATGCTCTTCAAGAGAATAATGTTTTATTTTATAACATTCCCATAGAATTGATGGTCAGCTGCAGCATCTCATCTTGATGATAAATTGTTTCCAATATTGAATTATCATTGGTGTTAATTTATTAATAATTTTTTGAATTTCTTTAAAAAGAAATAAAACTAAAGACCTAAGCATTGGCATTAAAATTATACTGAACAGATATCTATAGAAACAACTGAGTTTTCTCTACTTCTCCTCTTTTTTACAGGTAATATTTTAATAGAGTTTCAAATATTCTTTTTCTTTCTCTCCTTCATTTCCCTGATAAACATTTTCTAAATTAATATAATCATTCATCTAAGCACACAGCCTCTCTCTGGAGACACAGAGATAAATTCGAAATAATTTTTGTCCTTAAGGAGATTAGAGGTATAATGGAGAGTAGCATGTAAACTCATGTAAAATTTCAGTACTGTGAGACAATCATTAGATGTGTTTACAAAGGAAACATGGCCATATTTCATGAGTCAATTATGTAAGGCTTCAAAGGAGAAGATGTGTTAAGCTGTGTCTTGTTTGATGAGGAAGCGCTTCACAGGATAAAGGGCAGATACCCAGAGGAGTGGATGATTTAAAGACCTGACTTCCAGGTATATGAAACAGATTATTTCAAGGCAGACACAGGAAAGTCTGCGATGTATCTAAGAATCAGCGCGTATTGGTTACAGGGGTATAAATGGGAGAAAGTGGTAGGTATAGATCATAAAGGGCCTTGCATCATCAGTTAAAAATATTTAATGTTTGTCTGCTAAATCATGGAGAGCCATTCAATGTGTTATGAAGGGTAGTGATGTAATCGTATCACAGAGATACTGAAGAAGCACTATTGGAAAACATTAATTGATTGAATAAGGAGAGCAAAAAAGGACGATTAATTTTCAAAGGCCTGTAAGTTTCTGGCTTGGACTAAGTAGTACTAAGTTACACTAACTATGAAAAATAATAGAATAAAAACAAACAATAGATTTGCATCTAATGAAAAACCACAATAAACAGAACAATAATCATTAGACTATCTAATTTGGATTTGTCACAGGTTATGACTACTTTTATATCATTTTTAAGGAAAAATATTTGGTTCTAAAAGAGTACCTGATTAGCTGTACACAAGTAAAGAGGTATTTTTACAATGAAAGAGTGTAGTACTCAAAGCACTTTATCATATGGCAGAAGCAAAAACACCAGTGACATTATTCACTACTCACCAAACCCTTAATAAGTACTGTGTGATAATTATTGCTACAATAAAAGGGAATCTGCTTTCAACTCTTAATTTTCTAGACAGTTTCAGCCTGACTTTTTGAGGTAACAGTGAGATTGAGCACCATCATAAAATGTAATATAAAATTACTATTCCATTTCCAGGGGCACATTGAATGAACTTATAATAGGCTAAATCTAGAAGTGGCTCATAAAAGTCTAGGTCTCTGATTTTACTGTTGAAGGACCTCATGTAAGTTATGGTGCCATGTACCAAAGTTATTCTCAGTATAAAGTTATACAAAGAGAGGCAGAGACTATCTCAGGTTGATAAAATTCCATTTAGCACAGTATAGTTTACACAGAAACCTAGCAATGTAAGGGAGTTATGACCGACTCTATCACGTTACCACAGGTAAATAGTCCTAAAAGAGAATCTGCTTTTATTTTCTCAGCATAAAACACATTCTCCTTTTTTCCTTGCTCTCTCTCTAGCAACTTTCTGTAAGTTTGAAAGTGTTTGAAAATTTAAAATAAATGAACAAGTAGGTCGGAAAAAATTGAAAAAGTTACCATGTCTGATTTATTGTCTGCAATTTTAAAAATACAAGAGAAGAAAATTGTGGGAGTTAATTTTAATTTTATTTTTGTATGTGCTTGAATTTTGATTATGTACATTTCTTAATGCAGGAATGTATTTTATGTTTTCTAAATTGTTTCTACATGGTGTAAGTGATCAAAGTTTCAAACATAGAATGTAGAAAATATAGTGATCCAGAATGACTATTTTCATTGAAATTCCTATATTTATGCATCCATTAGATTGTTTAAATGCGTTCATATTCTCAAACAGCATTCTCAGTAAAATGTTGCAAGAATAATACAAGGAACTCCTATATATCCATTATTCAAAGACTTTAACTACCCCCACAGTGTTCTGAAGGTTTTCTTTAATAGCAAAGAAATCCAAACCAGGATCTCACTTATTTTGCATCTACACTCACTTATTTCAACTTTCTATTATGTCTTTCTTATTTCCTTCAATCTGCAATATTAATAATTCAGTTGCATTTCTTGGCTTTCATGACTATAAAATTGTTAGTACAAAGCAATAATTTTGTAGAATATCTCTCCACGTGTGTTTACTGGGCATTTTCTCATAATTAGATTCAGGTTATACATTTGTTACCAAGAGCTCTGTATTTGTCCCTGAGTCCAAATCAATGAGAATGAAGAATGAGGACAAGTGGTTTAAGGGAAAAGGAAAGAGAAGTTATTAATTTGTCTGCAAATGAGGAGGGTGGCAGACTAGCATCTCAAAGACCACCACCCTGCTTTTAAGCTGAAAAACAGGGCTTTTTAAAGTGGGAGAGGTTGGTGGTTGGGCTCTGGTCTACACCAGTGTTACATGTTGTGGTTTCAGGCTATTGTTGCTTAACTACAATAGGTGGTTTTGGTGTTTGGTCTTTGGTTACCTTGACCTTATCTCTAGTGATGATGATCTTGTGACACTTGTCCAGACAGTTCTGTTGAGCCATCTCCTGTGGCTTAAGATAATAGAAAACAAACAGCAAAGAACATTTTTTCTGCCCCTGTGATTACTGGCCTTGGGAAAGAATGCAAGTTTTAATTCTCAAAAGGTGAGGATGGGTTTAAAAAGACAACTCATAAAACATTTCATTGCCTTTTAATTTTGTTACACATTGTTTAGCTAAATTATCACAAAAATAATACTGATTTTTCAATGCATCTTATCAGGTGACACACAATGTCTATTTGACTCATTCCTGGTGGTGTTAACTTAGGTTACTTAATTAAGATGGCGTCTGCCAGGTTTCCCAAGGGAAACCCCACTTCTATTGTAATTAATAAGTATTTTATGGCAAGACATATTGAGATTTTGTAAAATCTCATTTTTTCATCCCACTTTCCCCCATTAGTTAAGCATTCATTGATATTTTTTGAATAAATTAATGATTAATATGATGGCTGTCAAATGTGACTTTCTAATTTAATATTTTATTCTACATTTACTAGTGGCATTTTATGGTAAGGAAGATATTGTACTTCCTTCCATTTCTTTATTCTATATGGATATCAATCTTGATCCATAGATTTCCATTTTATTCAATGAAGAAAAATGCACTGTTAGTATTTTCAAGCTCAAATTGCCCTAGATTTGATTAACAGAAACCCCTTAAAGTTGGATCCTGTGTTCTTTTCATATATCCCCATCATTTCATGATAAATTCTCTAGTTTTCTAACAAAGCAGTTATTTCAAGTTCAAAATTATTCTTTCTTTGCCTTAGTCTTGGAATCAAACACTTTTCTAAGGGATATAAAAATCAAGGTCTGAGTTCTAGGTGTGCTAATTTTTGCTCCCAGGTGTGCACAGAGGACTGAAGAATGGAGGGATGGAAGGTTGGAAGCAAAAAACAAAAGAGAAAGTGAAGCTCTCCTTTTTATGGATGTGTGTTAAAGCATATTGAAGATATCATGTGATTTCATTTCTTTATATATTTCAGGATGAATCTCCAAAAATAACAATATATGCATCTTTTCTTAATAAAACAATGGCATTTTATTTATCAAAATTTTAAAAATATATATTGGTTTCATATAAAACCCAGTCCATAACAAAATATAGTTATGGACTTCCTAATCCTCAGGGACACATCCCAATACCTCCAGTCAGAGACACATCCCAATATCTCCAGTGGATTTCTGAAATTGAGGATAGTACCAACACTATATATAACATGTTTTTTCCTATACACATATACCTATGATAAAGTTTAATTTATAAGCTAGGCAGAGCAAGAGATTAACAACAATAACTAATAACAAATAAAACAATTAAAACACTATACTATTATAAAAGTTATGTGAATGTGGTCTCTCTCTCGATGTCTCTGTAAATACAGTTCTGTAAATACATCTCTGTAAATACAGTTTTATTTATCTGTATTTACAGATAAATAAAATCTCTCTGTAAATACAGTTCAGCCTGGATGGTTGATTCACATCTCAGGTGGGACAGAGCAGGACAGCACAAAATTTCATCATGCTACTCAGAATGCCATGTGTTGTAAAATTTATGAAGTGTTTATTTTTGAAATTTTCCATTTAATATTTTTGATCAATGGGTAACTACAGGTAATTGAAGCCATGAAAATGAAGCTGCAAATAAGGCATAACTGTTCTACCACTTATTGACTAAAAAATGTCTTCTTTGTTTTTATTTTAGTCTTTATTTCAGCATATTATGGGGGTACAAATGTTTAGGTTACATATATTTCCCTTGCCCCACCCGAGTCAGAACTTTAATCATGTCCATCCTCCAGATGGTGCGCGTCTTTTTAAAGAAAGCTGGAGGTATCATGATACCTGATTTAAAAATATATAATAATCAAAGCTATAATAATCAAAGAGCATGATAGTGGCCTAAAAATAGACATTCCAACCAACAGAACATAAGAGAAAAAGTCCACATGGTTGGTCTGGGAAATGATTTTCTTAGATTTGACCTGAAATGCACAGGGAATAAAAATAAAAATAGACAAACGGGATTGCATAAAAACTGAAAAGCTTCTGCACAGCAAAGGAAACAATTAACAGAATGAAGATACAACCTCTATGGAGAGAAGAAAAATATTTGCAAACCATATATTTGATAAAGTATTAATATCCAAAGTATATAAAGAAATTAAACAACTCAATATAAAAAAAAAAACAAACAAACAACCCAATTTAAAAAAGAGGAAAGGACCTGAATAGACATTTCTCAAAAGAAGACAACAAATAGCCAACAGATAAAGGAAAAAATGTTCAACATCACTAATCATTACAGAAATGCAAATTAAAACCACAGTAAGATGTCACCTCACACCTGTTAGAATCACTGTAATCAAAAAGATGAAAGATCATGAGTGTTAATAAGGATATTAATGTTAATAGAGAAAAGAAAACACTGGTACAGTGTTGGTGAGGACACAAGTTAGTACAGTCATTGTGGAGAACAGTATGATGGTTCCTCAAGAAATTAAAAATAGAACTACCATATGATTCAAGCAATCCCACTTCTGGGTATATATCCAAAGAAATTAAAATCAGTATATTGAAGAGATATCTATGGTCCCATGTTTGCTACTGCCTTATTCACAATCACCAAGATATGGAATCAACTTATATGTACATCAAGGGATGAATGAAGAAAACATGATATGTATAGACAATGAAATACTATTCAGCTTAAAATATAATGAAATTTTGTTATATTCAACAACACTGATAAACCTATAGGATGTTATGCTAAATGAAATTAGGCAGGCACAAAAAGACACATACCACATGATCTCACTTATATGTGGAATCCAAAATAGTTGATTTCATAAAAGTATAGAATAGAATGGTAGTTACCAGAAGCTGGGGTAGAAGATAGGGGGTAGAATGGAGAGATGTTGATCAAAAGGTACAAGTTTCAGTTAGACAGGAGGAATAAGTTTTGAGATCTATTGCACAGCATAGTGACTAGAATTAATAATAACATATATTTGAAAATTGCTAAGAAAGTAAATTCCAAATGTTCTTACAACAGAAAATGATAAGTATGTGAGGGGATGGATACGTTAATTAGCTTGACTTAATTATTCCACAATGCACACATATATCAAAACATCACACTGTACCCCATAAACATTTGTCAATTAAAATTTTTTAGAAATTAAATTTTGTTAGAATATTTCCCCCCCAAAAGTCTTCTTGATGTTGGTATATTCAGTTCATCCCCTACTGTAATGTCCATATCTTTCTTGTGTTGTATTTCTTAAGTATTTTTTAAAGTAGAGAGGTTCTCCATTTGCCCTTACTATTCCATTGACTCTTTTTTTATTTTATTTTATTTATTTATTTATTTTTCTTTATTTCAGCAAATTATGGGTGTACAGATGTTTAGGTTACGTGTGTTGCCCTTGGTTCCCCCCCACCGAAGTCCGTGTTTCAAATATGTCCATCCTCTGAGTAGTGCACATTGCACTCCTTGTGTATACAAATACCCCTCCCCTCCCCCCTCCTCCCCCCTCCTTCCACCGCCCTCCCCCTTCCCCAGCATCCAATAGAGGTTGTTCTGATATGTGCATTTATGTGTTGATTAGTTAATACCAATTTGATGGTGAGTACAAATGGGTCCCGTTCTGCTGCTCTTGTGGTGCCCCACTTTGAATAAAATGACTTTCTCCTCATAGAGGTAAATTCCCTGTCACAGGATTTGTTTAAAACTGGGCAATTGTTTCTCTGGTACTTCGGGATAAAATAGTAAGTAGGATTTGATTTTCTTTAAGGTCCCAAAGGATGCTAAGATTTCGAGTCATTTAGAGGCCTAGGAAACAATCTGTAAGAATAGATCTGATCTTGGTGCAATAGGCAGCTTCATTTTCTCAGGCGGGTAGAAGGGGAAGGACTCTTCTCTAGCATAAACCTGAAACTTCTGATCCCCTGCAGAGAAGACTCACCCATGCTTATTAGTTTGGGTTTACAGGTGCTATTAAGTAGTATCCTCATCCTACTCTGCTTTCTCTTTGTTTTCCTTAAAAAGAAAAAAAAAGTGAATTAGTTTAACAAATATACAGCTAAAGTGAATATCAGAAATACCTGTTTCTGTATCATTTTGCGGCATCACATTTTCCCTCACTATCTAGTGCTTTGTGAGTGATAACTCTTTCGAATAATCTGCTAGTGTTTGATTCATCTTCTCCGTATTTTTTTCAATCCTCCTCCTATGCAGTTCTTGAACAAGTGCAGGCTCTGCGTCATGCCTGACATGAGCTTCTGGGCATTGCCAGCACACATCCTCCCAAACACAAAACCTTCACCATCTCAACATCTGCCCTTATGAGAAAAGAATTTTAATGCTCATGGGTTACCTTCTATTAGTACCTAGCCCCATATCTTTCTCCTCACAGGTGTTTAAATCAAAAGGAGAAACTGAATGAAGAGAGACTGAATATTGGTGCTGTGACATCAACAAGCTTGGTCATCACCATTATTCGTTTTAAAAATTATGCAATTGTTTTAGTAAAATTCAACAGTCACTTACTGAAACCCACTCTGCCTAACTAAGGTTGTTAGACAGTAACTTTAAGCACAATCTTAGAGAAACCATTAGTATTGGAAAAGAATTCCAGAAGCCACCAACCTGTAAATATATTGATGTCTCTCCGAAGGTGTCTTGGAATAAATTCTGTTCAAAAACCACATCGGTAATATAGTTATGTTGTGTAAGTAGTCCATGACCAATAATGTAATCTCTTATTTTTAAAAAAGAAGGTAAAATGTAAATACGTAAGGATGGAATTTCAAGATTTTTTGTTTTTACTAAAAATTGAGTAAAATCTGCATTTGTGGCCATTACTAGTAAGTTCTGTGTGCTCAGAACATGGTACTAGGCAAAACTAGATCTCATCATTTCAGGAGATTGGTAACAACAGCTGATATAAAACAGCAGAACACTGGAAAAACATCACAATCATCTTTGAAAACCCAAACATTTCTAACAACAGCAAGAGAGCATATAGATTCTATAGTGATGTGTGATTTACACAGATTGTAAAAAAGAAGTGATATTTTAGAGTACCTATTTTTAAAGATTAATAATCATATTTTAGAAGCATTACTTATTAAAATTTTCAAAGCACCTACTTTCCCCTCTGGAAGACACATAGATGATTAATTAATAGCCTCTGCCCTCAAAAATCCTCACAACTTGGTGATCACCCAGAGAAGATAGAAATAACTACAGTACAAGCAGACAAAAAAAAGTCGAAGGTGGAGATAAATCCCACCTGGATATAGTATGAATATAGAACCAGTCAGACTTCTGTTTGAAACTGACATGTTGTGATGATTCTGTAATGTGTGGTTGCTTGTTTCGTATCTTGGTATTCATAGTTCTTATTTGAGATTGAGTTGGTTACTTCCAAATAAATGAAGGGTGAGAGCCCCTTCCTGTTATCTCTGAGGCCAATTCTGAAGTAGGAAGAAAGAACTATGAAGAATGAACAGAAAAGTTTTCATTTCCTTTCAAATGAATGGAATATGCATACGTGGAAACACAGAATGTTTATGTATCCCTAGAGGTATCTCAGAGACAATCAAATTCTGCTGTTTTGAACAAGATTACTATCCTCCCCACTTGCCAAAATATCAGATAATGTCTTTCGTACTGGATTGTATTGCCCTTAAACAGCTAAGAGATTACAGCGATGCAGATTTCCCCATTATAGTTAAGATCATGTCAGCATTTCCATTATAACCCTATACTGTTAATGGCTTACAATTTAGTCATAAAATGTCCATTCTTACTGAGGGGGAATGAAAAGGAACAACTTGGCTTATAAGGTCCCAGAAACAGAAAAACTATTGTTAAAACCTGATTTTTAAAAGTTGGCTATTTTAAATTTAGATATCTTCAAAAGAATGTTTTAAGGACATTTTCTATTCTAGAATTTCAAAAAGGAATTGGTTTAATATGCATTGAGCTTTAGCTGTGGAATAATCACTTGAAAATGGGTTTATTTTTAATATTAATTTTTTAAAAAACTCTATGATAATTAAAGTTTAAAGCCCTATTTCAAAGATATTCTCTGTCATGATGTTGGGAACGATCAATTTAATCTTTTTAAAGAATCTTCTGAAAATAAAACAAACAGAACACTCAAAATCTAATTCCTAAATGTTACATTCAGCTATCTGGACAATGGACAAGTTCCCTAATATTAATTTTCCACGTGAACTTTATTCTGATTACTTAAATGAAAATAGATATTGTATAGCAAAGATTTTTTACCTTGCCCAAAAATAAGTCTGGGCTTTGACCTTGACTTCTGGGAGAAAACCTTTAAGCCCTTGGAACATTGTGTCTGATAAGAGCACCTTTGTTTGCCTGGGTCCCTTGGACCAGCCAGATAGCAACAATGACATTTGGAGTGAGGGCTCTGAACCACACCAACAATGTGATATAGGTTAGGGGCACCAGGTCACATGGTATAAGTTGACCTCCAGAGGGGCTGGAAATGGAAAGAAGCCATGTGGGCAATCATTCATTCCCATGTGACGGAGTGCCAATAAAATCTTTGGACAGCAAAGCTCAGGTGAGCTTTCTTGGTTGGCAACACTCCATATGTATAGTCATATAGGGAAAGGACAACTGAAAGCTCTCAATGTATACTATTCTGGACTCTGCGCTAGGTGTTTCTTCTCTTGGCTGATTTTAATTTGTATCCTTCTAGGATGTATCTTTGTTGCATTGCAATTTGCCTCATAGGATGTGAGCCCACGACTTGAAGAAGGTGGAAGTTAGTGAAAGTTGCTATAAAGAATTCCATTTGTTTTTCTGCATATGCTAACTACAAATTCTACAGCCTTCTAGTGTAAGCTAGAAATAATAGAATAGAAATAATAGCAATGGGCATATGTCTTCCAGAGTTGAACTATTTGTTTTAGTGTGTCTATGACTGAATATGTGTAAGCAGCATATGCAAGAGTGGAATTCTGAATTTATACTTTGCTAATTTCCAGAGCCTTCTCATTTTTCCTCAGCAAATTAAGTTATTTAGAGATGTTACTTATTGGATATAGAGAACTATGCCTTTATGGAAATGAAGATAGACACAAAGTAGGAACGTGTCTCTTCTAAAAGGACACCTGTACGGTATCTAGCCACTGTGCTGTGGTCTGATCTAGACGCCTCTGCACTGTCTCCCAACCTTAAATGATCTTCATACCAACAGACACTCTGTGTAAGCATTATCGCTTGCTTATCTTTCACATGAGATGGGAGTATGATAGGGATATGACCTATCCATTTCATCTTTTTATGCTCAGTACCCTAGTATTTGCTTACTAGCAAATATCAGATATTTCATAAATATTTATTGAATGAATCGAAGTAAAACATGTCATAGCCTAAGTATCTTGCCCACTGATAACATCTGTTGAGATCAAACCAATTCTGTCCCTTTTTTTGGTCAGTAAGGTATGTTTTATTTTTCTTTTATTAAACACACATATACTCACATCCATGTTCCAAACACAAATCACACATATAAACAAAAATGTATGTATATATTTCTCTTAAAATGTATGCACATATTTTATATGAAATCTCTATAAAATTTTATTTGGAATTTTTAAATAAATCCTTTCATGGCCCCTCACTTATGCTTATCCTTTGTTTTCTATCTTTTTTATATGTGTTATTTTTTCTGAAGTAATTTGTCTTTACTTCTAATTTATGTTAGTTTTCAAAAATGTATGTGAATCTATTTTTTAATAACATCCAAAATGTGAGCATAGGAAAATGGAGAAACTCACATTATTTTCTTATTCTCTACTTTCCAAAACAATTTTTATTGCCATAATCTATAATTATGTTAATATTATTTTTTATCTTTTCCTGGTCTCATTTTTATGAATTTAATTATTATCCTAATCTTTGCTTTTCATTATATGTACATATCTCTGTATGTATTTTTCACTGCTCCCTTCATCTTTTAGGCCAATAAATTCTGGAAAGAGCTTCTCAAGTCTGTTCTATACATCACTAACTTAATTTTCTTTTTGATATCAATTTTATATTCTATCGCTTCAAACAGATTTTAATTCTACAATTATATCTTTTTTTTGTAATTTTATAAACACAGTAATCTCCCTTTTTATCTTAGAAAACAAAATAAAACTATATCCTCTCATTTTCATCTTTTGTTTCCTAGAGTATATTTAACAATTTTGATTGAATGCAAATCGGATGCTTTCTAACATTTATTTCTTTCATGTACTACTATTAAAATTACTATACCTCTCTGCATTTGTTTTCTTTTTTCTTTTTATTTTTTTGCAGAATTTTATATGGGCTCAGGTCAAGGTGTTTGGTTTATTTATTTATTTTTGTTGTTCTTTAGGAATTATTATTATTATTTTATTTCTGTATATTATGGGGGTACAAATGTTTAGGTTACGTTGTCCTTTCCACCCTCCCCCCCAGTCAGAGCATCAAGTGTGCCCATCCCCCAGATGGTGCGCATCGCACTTGTTATGTATGTATATACCCATACCTTCCTCCCCCCTCCCATCTGCCCGACGCCAGATAAATGTTATTTCTATATGTGCACTTAGGTGTTGATCAGTGAAACCCATTTGCTGGTGAGTACATGTGGCGCTTATTGACGTGGATGCAGAGAGACAAGAACACTCTTACACTGCTGGCGGGACTGCAAACTAGTACAACCTCTGTAGAAAGCAATATGGAGATACCTTAAAGAGATACAAGTAGAATTACCATTTGATCCAGCAATCCCATTACTGGGCATCTACCCAAAAGAACTAAAGACATTCTATAAAAAAGACATGTGCACTTAAACGTTTATAGCAGCACAATTCTTTAGGAATTATTTCTAGATATGTAGTTTTTCCATTAGCACTTGATTTATAGATATATCTAGATTTCCTTAGTAGTTACCCAGTTGCCAATTATATCCTTTTCTATAACTTAAAATGAAGGGCCATTTACTGCAAACATTCTCAAACCAAAAAGGATAGTGTTTAATAGTTCTTTGTTAAATATGGACCCATTGACACATTGCCTAATTATATAGATGAATGGCCCTTTTCCTTGGATAGTAAATATCAATAAATTGAGAACAAAATATAGACATAGCGACCACCATTTTAGTTCAATAAATATTAAAATGTAACAATTTAATATATGTATATACATATACATTTGTATATGTGTGTGTATATATACATATACACAACTTCTACAGAATTGACAAAATACTACAAATCCTTGAACAACCTAGAAACTTCTCAGTGAGGTGTATCTTTCTAATAATATCCTGAATGGGGTTTCCTAAAAGGTATAGGATGTTAATTGAATGAATTCAGTCACCACTTATTCTATACAGTATATATGGATACATATATCTGTATATTTATTATGAATTCCATATGTATATTACACATGATATATACTATAATTCCGTATAACATGCATTAGTATAGAGAATGAAGAGAGAAAGGAAATGACAAAAAGAGGGAGAAAAACTGAGAATAATGGTTGTAAAAGCAAAGAAGAATCTCTGATCGACCTGGAAAGAAAATTATGTGTCAAGGAAAAGCAAAATTAAATTATTCTCATTTAATAGGCTATTAACTACCATACGAATCGCTTTGTGAAATAGTGTCTTTTGGGGGACACTGTAGTGATAGGATATTGTAATGTCCAACAGTATCCATGGTTTGATCAAGATTAATATTTAAGTCACTTATTTATTTATAAAATCAATATTTTTATAACAAATCCCTATTTTCCTATATTTCCCCTCTCTGCTCAGTCTTGTATAAAATGCACTCAAAGTTCAAGATAGCATTTATATTTTAGATAACCCACTATAAGAATTGGATTTGCAGGGAGGGCTACTTCTAATAATTTCATGAAATTTTAATCAAAATAATTTATTTTTTATAAATGTATTACCTCGCCTGTTAAAGAACCTACAGAACCCTGCAGCTGGTGATGCATAATTAAATCTATAAACTATTTCATTCTGTCTTATAAAATAAGCCTGTATTCTTCTAAAAGTTTCAGATAATGAGTTCACAAATGGGAAGAAAAAGTAAACTAATATTGTACAACATACTTAACTGAATGTCTTAATACTGCCTTAATTGTGTTTGTCCAATTGCCCCTTTCGTTCATTATTAATATCTCACTACTTTTCACAGTCAGTGTTAAATATAATCCTATTCAAGGGCTCTTATAGCAAGCAGAGCCATTGGGTATGCAATGGCCTGCACTATAATCCAATAGAGCAAACATTTAAGGTGGTTTTTACAGAACTAAAAAATAAAATGATTGGCACTTGACTGTGGCCAAGTAATATTGTTAATGCTCTGTTTATTGATTATTTATTAAGTACCTGTTCTGAACATAGCATTATGCAATGCACTGTTGCCTTGTGCAAACGAGTAATGACTCAATTCCAAGTTTGAAATTGCTCATGTTTTAGTAGGGATGATGTGAAATAGATTCAACTAATAATGCCCAGCTGAATGTGATAAGTACCTGAATGACGTCGTCACAAAATGCACATTGTAAGAGAGCGATCTCTCTGGCATACAAGTAGCAATGAAGACTCTGTAATGAAGTGACATTCATAGTGTTGATGAATGGGCATGATTTGGTTAGATAGATATTGGAAAATTGTGTTCCGGTTCTGTGGAATTCATTAATAAAGAATCAAAGTATGGCAAAAGTTTTAGAGCGTTAGCTAGAATATTTGTATGAAGCTCAAGGGGCTTGGAGCCAGATTTTATAAGACTATGGGGGGGTCAGTATTTATTTGAAATCTACATACAAGTGGTAAACAAATAAAGACAAAATTATTGTTCTTATATCAATATTTGCATATGCATGTTCCCTAAGTATCTCATTAAAAAGGACAAAAATGTATGGAAGTAGAAAACATTTTTGGTGGGAAAATTTTCAAACCAGTTTATATTAATTAATAGTGAGTCATGTGATATGTAATTGTTTATATTCTTTCTACTCTTTGAAAGCTGTTCGTTTATGCTACTACTTAACGCACTCTCACACTAATAATGATTTAATATTCATGTTTTAGAAAATGATTTATGTATTCAGATGTGGAGTAGTACATAAATGCTGAGATTCCAGTTATCTATTCTTTTCATATTTTCATGTCCATTATGCCCTAAGAAATCTAAGCTTTTGTCATCAACTGGTGACATTCACTCGCATGTAACACAGAGCCTCAGGAGGAAACGTGGAGGTCTGCTTCACAACTTTGCATTATTTAAGGGCTGGGAATGACACCGCACAATCCATTGTTCACTGAGATGAACGTCAATGAACAGGGCAGGAGCAAAAGGAAGCAGGCGCCTATCAGCATCCGCAGTCAGACTTGCTCAGCTCAACCCTCGGCTCCTCAACATGAAACCCAGCCCAGCTGGAGGGGTCCTTTTAGAACTGCATGAGGTGATATATATGAAAAGTGCAAGGCATGCGTTGTGCTTTCAATATTTCCTCTGGGATTTCACATAACTTATGCATAACTTTGATATACAGTAATGCATACTAGTTGCATGCACTGGAGAGTGAATTTAACTAAAAGGACACATTTCATCTTTATTTCCCATGTTCCGGGGTAAAATTCAAAATAGCATCAGGTCTGGTATAGACCATTTAGAATGGGAATGGCAACAGGATCATGAAGTTTCCTGCTAGTCCAAGTATCAATTTTTCCGTTGTTGACTGAGGAGCAAGGGGAGAGGAGGTCATACACAGGTTGTGGAAGTGACAGCACACTTAGGGAGTAGAGGCAATTTGTCAACCAGCACAGAATTATTCAATGTTGAGCCACTGCTGGGCTGTAGTGATGCATACCTCTGTATCTAAATCAGGTTATAGAGTTCTTATAAAATGCTGTTTGTTATTAATTAATGAATGAAATTAATATCAGTTTTCATTTTAGTAAGCAGGGTATCTATATGTTGGCTCTATAACTGTTTAATAAGTCCATGGTATTATATAATTACATTCAAAATGATCATCTCAAGACTTCTATACAAAAGGGCCCTCTCAGAGACCAATTTATGTAATGTGAGCATTTTGAGCGGAATTTATTGTGACCACATAAAATATTTTTCCCCCTGTGTGGTTTATTTGCTTTGGGTTTCAATCTAAATCACATAATATTGCCTTCCTCAAACTTGTTAATATTTTTCAAAACCCTAGGGATGTGGAGCTATGTACCTAAGCATGTTTTAAAGTATTAGCAATTCTCTGTCTCAGAAGTGCCTTCATACATGCCACTCTGCGACGAAGCAAAAGAGAAGACAGTAGGAGACTCACCTTTGTGCCCACTTTGGAGAAAGGGAGATGAGAAAGAGAGAGAGGGAGACTTTGAGGAAGTGAGAGAATCTGAGCATAAGAGAACGAGAAGTGGAAGAAAGAAGGCAGAAGTCAATTAAGGAGCCAGAGGTCACCCTGATAATAATAGAGAAAGATAAAAATGAAAGTGCCCACGACCGGCCAGGGGGAAAAAATATGAGTGGGTTAAGAAAAAAAAATAAAGAAGTGGGGAAAAAAAATCTGAAAGAGCCTCAGGAACAAGAGGGACGATAATAAAGAAAGGACAATAAAAGAGAGTAAAGTGTGGCGAGAAGAGAGGGGTTGTAGAAAAGACAAGCGAAATGAAGACGTGAACAGGAGGAATGAAAGAAAACACTAAATGGGGGAATCAAATACATTAAAAGAAGGAAAAAATGCTACGAGAGAACGTAGTGTAAAAGGAAGTTTAGAAGAGAAAGAAGTGAAGGCCATTCAGCTCTGGTGGGAAGAATTATATATTTTTGGCATTATTAAATATCATTTGATGGATCACAGACAATTGAATGTTTAAAAACAAACCCCAGCATTCTACACTAACTGAGACAGTTTGGAGACTTCAAATTCATCAATAACTTTCTAAAAATAAATAAAGAAAGAAAACAAGAGAAACCCACCTCAGGGACACATAGATTATCTAGCGATTAGCTCTAGAATATTAATTAGAAAAGAGCTATTTGCTTTTTTATCCACAGGTCATAGAGAGATCAATTGAGAGTATCAATTGGTAGCCATTTGATTATATCTTAATACTCAGCTGATGTAAATGACTACTTAATCACACGTTGGTGAGCTAGCTAAGCACGTGGAGAGACAGGAAGTAATAAGGAAATATTTATTGTATTTTAGCTAGTAGAACTGCTGAAAAGGAAAGTGGAGTATGATATGCATTTCTTGATAATTATAACAAGCCATGAAATAAAACTTTAAATTTTAGAGGTGGATCAATTCTTGTCATAATAGAAAATACAAAAAGACATATTCCAGAGGCACATATAGTCCTGGGTTGTGCTTTTACTGATTTTTTTTTTTAATTATTTTGATGATAGATGTCTTAGCTTGCACTGCTATAACAAAATACCATCAACAGGGTGGTTTATACAACATACATTTATTCCTCACAGTTCTTCAAGCTGGAAAGTCCAAGATCAAGGTGAAGGCCGATTTGGTTCTGGTCAGGACTCTCTTTCTGACTTGCAGAGAGCCAGTTGCTGTGTCCTCAGATCATGGGAGACAGAGTGAGACAGTGCCATTCTCTCTTCCCATTTTTACAGGGATACCAATCCTATAATGGTGGCCCTACAATCCTGACCTGATCTAAATCTAATTAACTCCCAAAGGCCCACATCAAATACCATCACATTAGGGCACAGGGCTTCAACATCTGAATTTGGGAGGTCACAAACATTCAGTCCCTCATAATAGGGGAGAAGATTTTGCTGTCATCCATAGATGAATAGGTTACTTCCATGTTTGCAGGCAGGGCCAGAAGTCAAGGCCATAGCGATACATATTAAATTGAGCATTTGCAGCACAGCGAAGTTTTAAAATGGTGAGCAATGTACAAAGACTAAGAAAGAAGAAAAATAATTTGTTTTATTCTTGTCTCACCCAGTGCTTTTTTCTCTTGCCTCCTTGTACATTTTTTATTATAGTCTCATTGTCCTAGTACCAGCAGTAGTGCCTTGTGGATAATCTTGCTTTAAATAAGTACTACTTCAAAAGATGAATGGCTCAATTATTAATAAATAAGCATTCAAGAGATTGGAAGCAATAATTAGAGGCAGGGGAAAACAAAACACAGAAAGAAATAAAAATGAAGGGAGAACAGGCATGACAAAAGGGAAAAGACAAGGGAAAGAGGAAAGGAACAGACAAGAGAAAGATAATTAAATAAAATATTTAAAATAATTTGAATTTGAATCAAAACTTGATGACCATGCCAAAAACAATTTGGAAAAGATACTATAGTCAATATTGAGCAGGCTCCGACAGGACATTGCATGTCATTTTGAGTATTTGTGGTTTTCAAACAGCACAGAATAATTCAAGAATAGCCAATATTGCGGAGAAATAAAATTAGCCAATATTTACAGAGAAATAAGATAAAATACAATCATTAAGCAGAGATAAAAAGAAGCAATATTTAAGCTGGAGAAATCAATACGATCAAATATAATTTCCCCCCAAAAAACTCTAAAAAGAAATATTGGCCTGTCCTAATCTACACAGTGTGCTTTTTCCCCTACATTTTCTACATTTTTGCAGATACACATGGATAAAGATGTGTACACCAAAGCCCCTCATTGTCACTTACAGTCATAAGGAATTTTCAATTTCAGTCACAACTTGAGCTACTAATCTTAATATTATTTAAAAACAGATAATGTCTGAACAGGACAAGTTCATGGAACAGGATAAAGAAACAGAATTCAAAAAAGTATAACTTTTTATCACTTATTCAACGTATTCTTGTTAAATTCCCACTATGCACTAGAGCTGGAAATTCAACAAGGCAACAGCAGAGAGAAACGCACAGTCAGTGCTTTCGTTCTATTACTTGTAAATAACGTGGTGCTGAATAAAGAGGCATTTGAGACTTGGTGTAGTTCTGGGTAATCTGTGAACACTAGTCTTAGCTGTGTAAAATAATAATAAATAACATGCAGATCTGTACAACGCTGCATGACAAGGGAGTTAGGGCTCTGCAGGTTTGATTCCAAGCCAGGTGAAAAATAACATTTAGAGGAAGAGGATTAACATAAGATGTTGTCAAGCTTAGGGGACCTTTGATCCAAAGATTCCTGCAGTCACAACAGAGAGAGTGGCCCCCGTTCAGCATGGTTCTCCTTAGAATGGGAAGATTAGTAACTAAAGGACGGGAAAATGAGTTTAATGAGAAAAGAAGAGAAGACTTTTTTAGATCATGGATCAAATATTTTTCTATTTAACAGAATAAACGTCTATTCGGTAACTTATTTTATCACCGGGGGAAAAAAAACATTTTTGTGGCATAAATGATCTTTCCGTATCACTCTGAACAATTCTCAGAGGTAGCTGCCTCTCTCAGAGATTGTGATATATTTCGGTCTAAGGTGGGGAGAGACAGTAATTTTCTCCAACTCCTGAGGCGAATCTAATGTGCATCCAAGATTAAAAACACTGTCAGAAATTTAAATATAATATGTCTAAGGGACTTCCAGTCATGCTTTGGATCAAGTTTTGCTGTTGTTGTTTTGTGTGCCTTGTTTATGTGTTTACGTGGTGTGTATGTATGTGTTTTAATTTTCGTTAAGGTTACCAGGGTAGCAGTGAGGGGAAGGTGTTCTGAGAGTGAAATCTTAAAACACAGTGAGCTCTGAAGTTAGATGAGTTTTGGAAACTCCTGTTTGTCCAACTTATTAAATATAATTTGTATACACTATTTAAGCTTACTATATCTCTACTTCCTCTCATGTAGGAACAAAATAATAAACAGAACCAACTTCCTAAGTTTGTTACTGTTATTAAATGAGTTAATGTATATATAGACTCTTTTTGGCTCATAGCATTATTTTATGAATATTTAATAGTATTATTAAGATTTTTGTCATGGATATGCAAGAAATAATGGGCAGTACATATTGAAAAACATGGAAGGTTGATACAGAATATGCATTTTGCTCCATCCTTTCTAATTCAATAAAAGAGGAATTGATAACATACACGATAGGATGAGGAAATACAAAGAAGCAGATGTTCACAGTTGTATTAATACCACGGGATATTATTGTCTCATAATAATGCAAATAATAAGGTGTTTTTTTATAGTGTCAGGAGGAAGTTAGTAATTATTTTCTTCTTCAGGCTTTCTTTTAAACTATCATCACTGGAATAAATAGAAAGCTCAGAGGAAATTTTCATGTGGGGTTTTTTAATTCTAAAGAGTTGTTGGTCAAAGGTGGTTCTTTTGATATGGAAAAGGGAATTAAAGAAGAAATACTCTAATAAAAACATTTATCTTTAGTGTTTCAATATTTTATATTCTTAGACCTAGAACTTTACTTGATAATTCATTAGAGATATTAAATGTTCTGACTCTATATTCCTATTTTATTATTTGTTCCCAAATATGATTTAAGGATATTTGAACATCACATTATGAAAAAATTAATAAAGCCATAAGAGAAGTTTTTTAAAGAGATTCTTGATTAATTTGAACTAGCAATGCAAATTAACCATATAATCATCAAAATACATATCCAAGTGCCTTTTCTATAACAGCCAATGTGATTGGTCCTGTGATTGATCAGGGAAATGAATTAAAAGTCAATCCCAGCCCTCAAGTTTTTAGTAGTTTAATAGATGAGATGGTGATAATATTGAGTTGAAAACTACTTAGCATTCAACTCAGTTTTACTTACAACAAATATAAAACATTTGGGAAAAAAGAAGAGGCTGAAGTATACAAGAAATATAGAATAGAAGTGGGATTGTAGGAATTCCATTGGAGCTAGGATTTGCAAGATGAATGGGGTTTGAGTAATAAAACTCACAAAGACAAGAGCAATTGATGTTGTTACAATAATTCTTAAGACCATTCCTTCTACATGAGGTGGAAATTTATTTTATATATATTTCACCTTATTTCATTACTTTGCAATATCTAACTATTTGTCTTTGATCACTATTATTTAGCACACTACCATGTATATTAAATTATATTTAAAGTTAGTAAAATGTGGAATGAATGGATATAATGAAAGATCAAGGTTTGGAATTTATCACAAAAACGTGCTTGTGCCACTTAGACCTGTTATTTAATTTGTAAATAAAAATCATACTACCCTCTTGTACAAGATCATACTAACCTCTTGTAACAAAGCAGTAGAAATAAGAAAAAGCTGGTAAGCTCCTTCTCTCCTTTTAAGAGAAACCAACAGAATGTTAAGTATTTAATATGAATCCCTCCACAGTTTTCTGTGCTCATACGAACATATTGGAATTTACATACATGAATATATAATTATATTTTATTTTTTTATATAAAAATAAATTATATATATTACATAATGTTTTCCACTTAACATATAATGAGCATAATTTCAGATTCTATATATTCTTTCCTATATAAATAGTATATATTTATGTATTTTTTTAATAAGAATGGTGTTATGGGGGAAAAGTATACTCTTTTTTTCTTTCTTTGTTTAACTATGTCATTCCACTTCTGGAAAGTTTGCAACAATTCACACTTCAATGGCCCACTGTCCCACACAATTGCCATTAAAAACACTATCAATGATATTTGCTTTTCATTAATGCCAATAGGACTGGTGAAACGAGACACATGTCTTTTTCTATTAATGAGATCCAATTGTAATTCTGTGTTTTTTGACTATTTTTATTTCCTTTGTCATGAATTACTTATTCAGAATCTTTACTAATTTTTATCAATTTATTCTTAACTACATGTATAAGTTAATCATTTATTGACTTTTTATTATTTCTCATTTATTTTTATATGTGTTTTAATGTATATTATATATATGTTAATCTAGTTTTTTTGTGATTCTTCCATCAATAAAAAAATTTACAGATATTTACCCATTTTTTTCTTTCGTGACTTAATGTTTCCTCTGCTCTCTGTGGCTTGCGTTTTCCCTCTTCTGCTGAAGAAGATCTTCCTCACCCAAGTATTGACAAATATATACAAAGGTGTTAGAAATTATATTAATAGCACTTTTGGGGCATATTAACTATATTGCTTTAAGTATATATTCATATAGTTCTTCTAAGCATAAAGAAAATGTGTTGAAAATGTAAAGTATTTCAATCAGCAGTTGCTGTGTCCTAATCACAGGCTTTCAGTGGTGTATCATAAGCATTTTTTCTCATGAATATTTGTGTTAGCTGAAGTGTCTCTGCTCTTTTACCCTGGAGGGTAGTTGAGGACTAACCTACTACATTCTACAGTGGTTCAGGTGAAGCTCCAGTCAAGACAATGACCATGACGCAAGAGGATGAACACACTGTACAAGCATAGTTCAAATCTCTACTTAGGTTAAGTTTATTAACTTCTTATTGACCCAAGCAAATCAGGAGCTGACCACTAAATGAAGGGTTGAGGAGGGAAGTTTTACCTTTAAGGAGAGATTTCCATGGATACAGGGCAGGATAAAGAAATCAGCCCATAATTCAATCTAATTCATATACACATAGCTAAATACATAAACATTTGCATATACATATATTCATGTGCATAAGTATATATAAATATAAATATAAACTATGATGGAATTTGTTGAATGTCAAATGCTTAATCACAATTTTTGGAGATAATCCCTAAACAGCAAACTCCTCCGTAAAGATTGAAATTAGCACTTCTGCACTAACAAGTAGAATTTCTTAATCAGTTTAGTGCAAGGCTCTTTGGAAAAGCTTTGTCAGAGAATTAGCCATATCTGTGTAACTGAAATAACTTGTCTGTACCAACAGTTACTTTACCCCACTTTGATTTTCTCACAACTAAACTAATCTGATCTGATTCTGTTCAATTATAATAGGTAGAAACCATGGATTATCCAGGAATCTGTACTGTGGCCTTCTGTTTGTTTGTTTTTTTTTGTTTGTTTTGTTTTTTTGCCTGTCTAAGTTTGGTAGTGGGAAATTTCAACACTATATTTTATTATATTTATTCAATGTATATATTTGATCAAGCTTTTTATAAAGTGCATTTCATATCATGATTTAGAATAGTATTTCATACAGTTTCATATTTGAAGAACAGTTTTCTATAGTTATCTGACCTCAAAATGTTTTCCACATTTCAGATTGCCAGACTACGAAAGCTTTAAGGCACTTAGATTTCACACATGTGCACACACACACGCACGCATACTGCATTTGACCTGATAAGAACCACTTTGATTAAAAAGAAAGAAGGAATAAGCACAGGTTAAATGTTAGCCAAATAATCCACAGACCTTTTAAAATGTATCATCAAGTGATCAGCGTAGAGGTAATTAACCGGTGCCAAGAAAAACGCCTAAAGTGCTTGCCAAGGAGCCAGATGCTCCGACTGCTAAATTATCTCCTGCAGATTGGCACCAGCATTTTACAACTGGCACACCCATAGGTATCGCTCACACTGCACTGCCGTATGGTTTGAGCTAATTGTTTAAAAATAGTTTGCTCCTTATTCAAAAGTGAATACTTGTATACCTCTATTTCACTCTCCTAGGAATAGTGCTTTTTTTATATAAAAAGAAAATAATATGCATGAAACGACTTACTTAACCTAAATAGGATATTAGGAAAGAAATGCCAGATCTTTTACAACTGCTTATATTTCCTTCACTCAGTCCCCTTCTAAAAATTGGTTTACAGGATTCTAATAAGTGGGTGAAAAATTAAAATTTAATCGTTGGGTTTTAAAATATCAATATGCTATATATTGTGCAGTTTAAAAATGAAACATTTTTTTAAAATTTATAGTCTAAATATTTTAGTATTATATGAACATATTGTGAGACAAATACTTGTCACATGAAGAAGTGACTAGTTAATTGATTTGTACGTAATTGAATATGCTATGATGTAATTTAAACTGTTGATGCTCTTTCTAGCATTCTTTGTCTTTCTCCAAATAGCATTGTCAAGCGTGCTAAATGCATAAAAATATTTTCTACTAAAGCCACTGAATTTAAGAAAAAATTCTTCTCAGCATATAAGGGCAAATCTGAACAATCATGTTACTTCTGATTCTCTACAGTGACTATGCTATTATTTTTCTGAACATGACAACAATCTTTCAAAATATTGGCTTTTATTTTCACTAAAGATAGGAAAAGTTTTGTAACTCTTATTTTTATTTTAAGAAGATCTTATTTCCTTAGATATTATGTAGCACTGTGCCAAGTGAGAAAGAGGACTAGAAAGAACCAAAACAAAATTATGTAAGATTCATGCAAAACACAAGAACTGAGATACTTTGTCTTAATCATTTTTCAGTGTATTCAAAAATATAGTGTAGGTGACAAATTTATTTTGGAGAGAATTTTGAGGAACGAAAGAGTTTAACATGCCATATAATAGCAGCTTATGTTGGCAACAATATTTGGGTTTTACATAGCTTAAAGAAATATGAAATCCCCCCAACTTCATTTTTCCTGTGGGTTGCTGAAAACTAAAGACAGAGATAACGCCAAATGTGTTCAAGAGCATGCATATTGAAACAAAGTATAAAAGAAAATAAGTTGCATTATTTACATGGTGTTGTTATCATGTTTGTATTATTATTTAGCAAGTATTTCTCATAAAATATTTTAAGATCAGTATTTAATCAGGCATATATAAAAAGAATAAAACAAAATGCCATTTCCTTTCTTAGAGGTTGCAGTGATTTTTGAAATGTCAGCATATGCTCAAGAACCTATATGCATCTATATGTGTGTGTATATAATGTACCTATATAAGATCTAAATTTGCCAATGTAATATATAATTTATTATATTCTAAACTGAAATTAATGGTTTATATTTAAGAAGGCTAATGTATAAACTTAAATGCATCTCCTGGGAATTTATATTTCATATGTAATTCATATGCAATATTTAATCACAAATTAAACAATATTATAACAAGTTATATTAAGGTTGTGTGTATGTGTGTGTGTGTATATACATACATGTACATAGAATCCATTAAAAAAACAGCTGCCACTGTAAAACCAAGTATAGGATTTTAAAAATTATTATTATTATTATTAAAGCAATGGATAACAAATTTGAAGAGACTTTTAAAGTACAGGATTATTTTCTTTAGCCAGACGGAAAACTTATCCCCTGGGATCTTGTTTGCGAGAAAGAATCCTGGGTGGGAAGATATCAGCAGCTGGCATGATAATGAGTCCACTTCACTGCAAATGAGTTCATTATTATTCCATTCCTGCAGTCTTGTAATTCACAGTTGCATTTCATTTATACATAAATAAAAAAATAAGTATGATATATAACTAAACTCTGGCAATCTACAAGAACAACATTTATAAACATAAGGGTAAAACTAGGAAACATATGTAAATAAAGTTAGATGATAAAAGAAAAATACCAAAGTAAATTAAAAACAGCCCTTTCTATTTACAAACAAAAACTAAAACCCCCAAAAGTAAATAAAAAACAAATCAGTACAAATTTGCACTACCCATAATTTGGATTCAGCTTTGTTTTAACATTACATCAACTACAAATAAGAAAGTAATATGGTTTTTCTGAAAATAAGAGATTTCTCAGAATTATTATTATTTTATATGAAAGAAAGTCTTATCTAAGCACAACATAAAAATAAATCTACTGACATAACTAATCAAACTTAACAATAATTGGAAATATCAGTTTTCCATTTCTGAAGGCTTCCTGGCCTTATTGGTATCATGGACCAAAATTCTGAAATACAGAATAGAAAAAAAAAATAGTTAAATGATATTGAGACCTAGCAATGCACAGCTCCTTTGGGATGGGATATTGAAAAAATAAACATCAAAATACTTAAGCCTGGTAAATTTGAAAATTCAAACCATTTAAACAAAAGTTAAAAAGATTCACAATGACTTCATTATGAAACCTAAAAAATGAATATTCTAGATTATACGTAGCATTTAAATTCCTTTCTAGACATTATCGAACATATAAAATATGAAAAAAAACAGTTATAACTGTTTAATGTAGATCAGTTTAAAGTAAATCAGAATACGAGAAATATAATTTAAGGCATCATATCCAACAAATTGCTAGCAATTTAGATAGTTAATACACTACGTAAAAATAGAAAAACAAGTTTAATCGTAGGGCTGTTGATTGATAGAAACAGGTGAAAGCAAAATAAGTAAGCTTTTTAACAATAATTTTAATAAATGAATGTAATCATTTAGAACATTTAGAAATTTTCAAAGTAGTATGATCTTCATGTTAATATATTAAGGGAAATAATTAAGAAATAGATCGCATTACTAAACTGGGGACCTGGAAAAAAGATATCTGAGTTTCAGTGAAGAAAAGAAAAATAACCTTGACAGTAAGCTATTTTTAAGTGAATTTTTTTTTCAGTTTGGTGAATTAAATTAGCATCTGGTGAATATTTTGGTAAAATAAAAAGTCTGATGAAAATAAACCAGAACTAGTAAAATTTATATATTGAATCTATAGAAAATGCAATTTTTATTTACCTAATTACAGAAAATTAGAAATTAATATTACGATTATTGTTCAAAATTGAAATATCCCCATTATCTGGAAGTAAAATTATGTTTGAAAATAATTTGTTCTGTTTCATTTTTTTGTTTGTTTTTTGAAAATTCAAGCCATGTGAGCATATTACAAAGTAGACTAGCATATGGGAACCAAGAAAACTACTAAGAAATTAATCCTATGAGGTCAGAAACTGCAATGCCTGTTTTGGCAACATTCAAAGGACCCAGTTGGAGAGTGATAAATCTTGTTATAAGAAAGACATTGATAAAATATGAGGAATTAAAAAAATAACGGAAATAATTAACAGCAGGCAACACACATATATGAAAAAATATAGAAATAAATATGCTCAAAGCAGTAAACAAAGAATAACCACTAACTGTCTACAGTGTGTAAACACTTAAAAAATAAAAGAAAGGAAAAAGAATAATTACCTAGCATAAATAAGATGGCTATGAGAAGACAGACAAGTTTTAGAAAATGGAAATTTATTTTATACATTCATGTATAAATAACATATTCCAAATAATGAAGTTGGTCTTGTTTTATAGTAATTTAAAATTATTACTCATACAAAATGTTTTTCCAAAGTAAGAAGAGAGAATATTGTTTTAATCTCACAGAGTAACATGGAGAAAAGCTAAAGGTATTGTCTGTTTGCTCTTCATAAATAGTATCATTTTGAAGGACTGTACTTACCAGGTGTTCCCACTCTTAGCACCTGCATCATGACTGCAACTGCCATTTGTATACTTTGCATATCACCACCACCTCCTGGTCCTGGTCCAAGCATCTACTTTTGTGCCTTGATATGATTTTTCTCTAGACTGCAATAGCAACAAAAAGATCAATCGGAAATGGCTAAAACCTCATCACAGAGGTAATTGAATTATTATGTCTATATGTGTATATTCTAATTCATCTACTGTATCTACACTTGATAAATCATGCACTCCCTTACCAAGGACTGAAATAAGGGAAATCTTTGATAGTGCTCTTCTTCTATGACTTCCCTTAATTGTTTTCTTTTGTCTTTTATAAGCTGTGACTTAATATTAATTACGGAGAATTTTATTTTCTTAGTAAGACTAAGCAAGTCCTTTAGAGAAAGACTAAATGGCACTTGCCTCATCCAACAAGTTCCGCACACTGTCTGCCCAGTTACTCCCCAGGCATATTGGCCCATCTCTGCATACTGCCACCACTCTGCGCTGTCTCTCTCTGTGTGCACTTCGTTCTCAAATACATTAGTGGGTCTTTGTCATGCTGCAGTGGCTCTGGAAATCCTATTGCAAAATAAGACTTTTAGAGTGTTCCTGAACAGAAAAATTATTGTCTTTACAAAGAAGTCACAAATGCTTTGATGCATTACGTGTGACATTGGACGTTTTCTGACCTAGCTGGGCAGCATGGTATTTTATGGTTGATTTGCTATCCACAATCATGTAAATTACAATACTCTTCTAAAATGGAAATATTTCTCCTTTCTAACTTATTTTGTAATGCATATACTGTAAACCTTGAACTATATAAAATCTGTTTTGTAATCATTTTATAAAATAAATTTGAGTAAACTCTGGTATCATTTGAAATCATAATAGGAAACACGAAACTCGTTGCAGACATTTAGATTTATTTTACATGTTCAAATATACCATATGTTATTCAAACACTTGGAATAACCCAATAGATTTTTTGCTGCCATAAGTGCTTTTCATCCAAATAACATTTTTCTACTTAGAAAAGCAAAAGGAAGAAAAATTAAAATGAAGCAAACCCGTAATAAATAGAAAGAATATAGAAATTACAAGTTACTTCTTCCAGGAGTCACCTTACCACTCAACGAAAACATATTGAGCAAATGTGTGAGCAAGCTTGAAATGGAGATTCACAAGGGTGCAAAATTGTTTCCTCCAACTGTTTTTTGGACTCAAGAGAGTAAATACTTAGCCAACTCCTTCCAAACCGCAGGGGGATAGCATTTTATTCATGCAATCGTTTCTCCTCAAAATGCATTTAGTGCTCAGGAAAACAACACATGGCAGCTCTAAAAACTGTGTTTTTTTTTGTTTGTTTTTAGATATGCAAACTAGGGTTTTACAGTACTCAACATTCTCTGAGTTTGTGTGCTTCCGTCTTTATATCAATATTAATATTAATATCCAAATCCAAATAAAATAGCTTTAAAACGCTCAGGTCCTCAGTCTCCCTCCACCATAATTGTAAAACTTCAGCTTATGTAATAACTCCATTCCCCTCGTGATAGATGCAATATCTTCCTGAGTCATTTTAAAATTACATAGAAATACTTTTGCACGTGCTCAGAAACAGGACAGCATATGTACATCGGTCCCAGCCTTTTCCTAGAATCCTTTAACAACAGGCAGTCACCAGACCACTACCATCCATGGACTCTATTCAGTCCCTCTGCTGCTGCATCAGTCTGTATAGCAACGGTCTCCAACCTTTTTGGCAGCAGGTACTAGTTTCATGTAAGACAATTTTTCCATGGACGAGGGTGGGGTGGTGGTTTTGGGATGATTCAAGCGCATTACATTTATTTATTTTTCTTATTTGTTTATTTATTATTCCAGGGTTTTGTAAGGGTACAAACATTGTAGTTACACTTTATGTCTTTGCCTCGCCCAAAGGCATGCCCTTCCCTCCCTTTAGTGCTCCCTGTGTCCTTTAGTTGTAGATTTGCCCCCCCATCCCCCTAATCCCTAGAGAGTATTTCTGCCATGTGATCAACCTAGTGTTGATCAGTTAGTACCAATTTGATGGTGAGTACAAATGGATCCC